>PVIH01014669.1:0-52753 GCA_004025045.1 Sigmodon hispidus | reverse complement strand
ACTCCACCTAGAGGAACATCTGACTCACTCTTGAGGGAGGGGGGAAAGAACTGGATTTGGCCAGAAGTGGAGACTGATCTAAGCATTACTGGGTCAGTGGGACCATGGGACTGTCTGCTCCCTGCCCAGGGAGGGGATGGGGAGTTGCAGAGGAAAAAAATGACCAGATGTGTTGGGAGGGGGAAGAGACCTTGAATAAAGATATACATGGATGAAAATAAAAAAAAAATTCAGAGGGAAAGATGAACACAAAGAAAAAAAAAAGAAAGAAAAAGAATACATAGACTGGGAGAGAAAAGAAAAAGGTTAGAGAATGCCCTTAAAAAAGAGAAATAGAGGAATAAAATTGTAAAAAGTCAATAAAGATGGCAAACACACAAAGAGTTTGTATTGTTTAGTGCCAATTATTGTTGGAATTATTTAAATATGATCAGGAATAAAGCAGGCTGTTTTGTAGGTGTTTAGGGGGTCTTGGTTGAACTTGACTATATTTTATTAGGGGTTGGATCTTTTAAGGTCATTAGGCTATGTCAAGGTCACTAGTGGTTTAGCTTTGTTTTTATATAATTTTAGCACTTTGCTACAAGTTTGGATTATGGTTATTAGTGAGCTTTCTCATAATTTTTTAACTGTTAATGATCTAACTGCAGAAAGACATTTGATTGCAAAGGCTGCTAAGTTAAGTAAACATATATATTTTAGAGATATCTTGACTTTGTAATTTGTGTCTAAGTATATGTTGCTTTGGAAAAGAGTTTCTGTTTTTGTTTCCACAGAAGATGAGAACCTGTGCATTACTTCTAGGCTATTATGGTTTGTCAACCAAAACAGTCTGAAAAAAAAATCTTTGTGGGGGAGAGATGGCCACATTAGCTTCAAGGTTAAGATGATCCAGCCTCAGGACTCTTGTAAGACTGCCAGTGCCCTTAAATCAGAAAGTAGTAATAGAAAGCTATGCTCAAATTTTTAAAAAAAGTTTATAAATGTTTGCTTTTATTATAAATGGTTAAATGGTTAATTGTCATAGTTAATCTCTTTTTAAAAAGAAAAATGGAATATAGTATAGAAATGATTAGAAAAATAGATTATTGAATTTACTTTAATCCAAAAATCAGGTGTTAATCTCAAAATATTTTAAATTGGTATGGATTTTGGCTTATTGATACAAATCTAAGGTCAATTTTTTTATGTTGCATGTATTTTTTCTACTCTTGTTTAAGGTATCATGTTTATGTAACTCATTTAAAATTGTAATGTATAATTAAGAAATGAAGATTAATAGTCATCTGTGATAACCAAACTTATAGTCCTGTTACTTAGGTTTTGTTAGGTATACAAAGATATATTTCAATTAGATAGGTAATCTTCAAACATTTCATAGACCTACAGAATATAGTATTTAAAATTTTTTAAGAACTTAAACATTTTGTACAGTGAGACAGGTCTGCTCCTGAGAGCACCAATCTACTTCAAGAGAATTATGGACATTGAAGAAAATCTATATAAAATTAGCTTTGTGAAAATTATTGGGTTAGACATTGGACAAGAAACTGTTCTTGTATTGACTGCTTGACAGTATTCTGTTTAAACTGGACATGCAAGTTCAATAGGAAAATGACCTCTGAACTTTTGGAGAATAAGCCGAGATGGTCCTTCAGGTTCCTGCTTTGCAGAGAAAATTGCCAGCCATCCTTCAAGACACAAGGAGAAGTGACTAATGAACTATGCCAGATTTCCTGCATCACTGAAAAGTAAGCAAGAGACACTGGGCTTATAGACTGAAGATGGATACCCTACATTACAAGGAAAATTTGGGTGACTTTTCAGGCAGAAAAGTGTCATTTCTGTCACTTCTAGATTTTGGAAGTTGTTTGTACTTACTTTTTACTTGGGTAATATTATATCCTTCTGTTTTTTTTGATGTAGCTGAAGATTAGATTGTACTGATGTCAGAGAGAACCAGATGAGTTGCCAGCAGAAGCAGAGGGAAAAAAGCTAAAATGCTATGGCTAAACAAGATAAAGATTATGAGTTTCGATGTAAGAGTTAACAAGCTATGTGCCTGGGCCCCAGGTCAATCAGCATAAAAATAGTATAAGTATCTATGTGCTTCTGTAAGATTGAGAGTCTGCAAGTCAGAACCTCAAGACCAGACCAAAAAGTCCAGGCCAAAAACTAAATACAACATTAGATAGTTACAGTTATTAGTTTTTCTGAGTTATTTAAAAGAGTATATTAGATATGAAACTTTAGACTCACAAGGATAAGGTAGATGATAGGATGTTTTCTTCAGTCTTTAGGCTAGATATTGTACCTGTAATTGTTGCTTGATAGCTGTTTTAAATATGTAATTTTAATATATTAAAATTGAAACCTTTCTTTTTGATTAGACAGAAAAGGGGAAGTGATGTAGGAATGTCTTTCTGTATCCTGTGAATATCATTCTTTAAATAAAGGAATTGTATTGGCTTATTCTGGGCACCATAGGTTGGCAGGGAAATTGGAGCATAAATAGGGTAAGGAGGACAGAGTTAAGACAGAGATGATCCAGCCAAACAGGTGAAAACATGCAATGAAATAGGTAAGCCACAGGCCATGTGGCAGGACAGATTAATGGAAAATAATTGAATTAAGGTGAGCTAGCTAGCAATGTGCCAGAGACATAGGCCAAGAAGCATGAAATTACCATAAGTGTCTGAGTCATTTTTTTTGGCGGGGGGGGGGGGGGGAAGCAGCCACGGGTGAGTCTGGACCTCTGGCCAGACAGGGCCAGAAACCTTCATTTACAGAGAAGTCTTGATAGGGTAGAGTTCCCTGTACAGCAAACTTCTATTAAAGAGAACAATATGCCATATTTCCCATTGCTTACACTTCTCTCCTATAGTAAAGTACAGAGGGCTATTTCTTAGGCTCATCACCTGAAAACTTGTTGAACTTCCTAGAAACGAAACTCTTCAAGTGTAGGAGCCTGTAGGAAAGCACTCTAGGTAGATTGATGCAATTATCCCTTCCTTGCATACATTTCTTAGGAGAAACATTCTGTAGAATATCCTAGAAATAAAATATATGCTCCGCCCACCACACCACTCAAATATTCTAACTTGTTTGTTCCTCTCAGGAAATGGAGCACTTATGGTAGACATAGCACAGCTGGTTTTGTCCTCTTTCTGGAAAGTAGAATGTTCCTGATGCAGCCCCTGAAGGATATAACCCTTTCACTGTCTCTCAGCTGTGAGTGAACCAAGTGGGGTATAGGTAATGACTTCTTTATCCACTCAAGGTAACAATTTTGGGACTTAGGCTTTCTCAGCACATGAGTTCCAGATCTATTTTGTCCTTTGCTGAAAATAGAAACAAGTCTAGTCCATACAACCTACTGTCACCTATAGAAATTTCTTTCTCAGGCCAGTCCATATTCAGCTCCAGGAAATTCATTAAGATTCTCATTTTAGTTATTTCTACCTGTTGGTGGTCTCTACGGTGAGTCTTTGTTTCTTTTTCTTTTACTGTAATAAAGCACATTGACAAGAACAGTGTAAGGGAAGAAGGGTTATCTTAGTTCACAATTCAAGGTAGAGATTCAAAAGAGAAGGAACTTGAAGCAGCCAGTCACCTTGTATCTGCATCAGGAGGAGAGCCATGCATGGATTCCTGCTAGTAGTGCCCAGGTAGCTTTTTCCATTTCTTATCTTACAGTTCCAGATTGCCTGTCTTACAGATGGTTCTGCTCACAATTATGAGTCTTAATTATTAACACCAATTAACTTAACCAAGATGACCCTTTGTAGATATGCCTAGAGATCCATTTCCTAGATTAATGGTTCTCAGCCCTCCTAACACTGCAATCCTTTACTATAGTTCTTCATGTTGTAGTGACCCCCAACTATAAATTATTTTCATTGTTACTTTATAAATTTGCTACTGTTATGAATCACAATGTAAACATCTGTATTTTCTAATGGTTTAGGTGACCCCTATCATAAGGTCATTTGACCCCAGATGATTATAGATTTTGCAAAGCTGACAACGAATAACCCTCTCAACAGACATGGGATGCAAAACATTTCTTTGTTTCTTAAAGTTTGAATAGTTTCCCCTTACACCTCACTTATCTGATGGGACAATTAAAACTCACTGGTTTTAGTTTCTTCAACTTTTTGTTTATATTCAAGAATACCAACTATCAGTTTTTAAAATTTTTTACACATTTTCACTAGAGCAAGATCTTCCTTTTGTATTCCTTGAGTGACTCTATGATGTTTTCTCTGAGTTCTTGAGAAACTCTCTGTCTACTAACCCTGGTATTCATATCACAATTTAATATTTTAAGATGGTTCTTTTAACACATTCCCACTGGTATCAGCTTCTTGCTTTATTGACTTCTTTTATAGCTGTAATAATCTGCAGCCAATCTCCTACCACTTTCTTTTACAACACTATATAATTCATAAGTATAGATAATTTTTCCTTTCCATCATTATGCTTATCTTGAAGATGTTTAATATTACATTACCTTAGGCTCAGAATTCTAAGTTCCTTATCAAGAAAGAGACTTGAATCTTTATTTTAAATACCTCTTCTAGCAGAAAATTATTCCTGCTCAACTTGATCTTCACCATTTGCAACACTGAACTTACTGGAATCTTCTATTTTTCCTTTATTTTATTTATTTATAAAATAATGTCTTTTTATACATGTATCCCTTTGCTCCTCATCCCTTCCCTCTTCCCAGTCCCTCCCAGTCAGTCTTCAGCCTCCTCTCTCCCCATCCTCTCATCCCCTCTTCAATATCCCAAAGTGGCTCAGCTCAGCATGGCATATCCACTCCAGGCAAGACAGATTTCCTAATATCAAACTGGATTAGGTTTTCCTCTGAAGGGAATGAGCTTCCAGGTGTCAGCCCATACACAGAAACACAATCTGATCCCACCGCATGAGGCTTCACATACTGCCCATGTCAATCAACAGTTGCCTACCCTTGTAGGGCCTAGCTCCTTTTCGCGATGGTTCCCAAGTGGCTGTTCTTGAATCAGTGATTTCTCCAGAAATTCAGCCAGCCATCACTGTGGGAATTTTCTTCATAATCCTTTTTCCCTTGCTCATACAAACTCTCTTCCTCTGCTCTGAGCTGTATCAGGAGCTCAGCCCAGTGCTCAGCCATGTATCTCTGCCTCCACCTTTATTCATTGTTGGATGTAGGCTCTGTGATGACACTTAGGGTGGTTATTCGTTTAATTATAAGGAAAGACCTATCTAGACACCCCATTCACTATTGGTTGCAGACCTAGCAGGGGATATCCTGTGAGTTCTTACAGGTTTCCCTAGCAACAGGTCTCTTTCCAATCCCTCATTGGCTCCCTCCATTAAGATCTCCATCTCTTTTTTTTTTTTCTCCATCTTTATTGCTCCTCTCACTCATCTCCTACTCTTATTATTTGTTCCCACCTCTTCTTGGTTGCAGCCTCTTAGGTTCCCAGTTAGCTAAGGACATCTTCTCTATTGTTTCTTCTGAGGGGAATCTCTGGATGCCTCTCTTAAGTTCCTTCTGATCCCAAGACGTTCAGGGGTTGTGGTTTTCACCTTTTTGACTAAGTACACTTATCAATGAGTACATCCCATGCCTATCTTTCTAGGCATGTGATACCTCACTTTCACAGTAGAGGATATTCTCCAAATCCATTCATTTGCCTGAAAATTTTAAGATGTCATTTTTTTTTTCTGCTGAGTGTAGATGTATTGTACTTTGTTAGTCCATTCTTCAGTTGAGGGGTATCTAGGTTGTTTCCAGGTTCTTGCTATTACAAACAATGCTGCTATGAACATAGTTGAACAAATGCCTTTGAAGTACAAATGTGCATCCTTTGGGTATATACCCAATAGTTTTACTGGATCCTTGGAGAAATTGATTCCCAGTTTTCTGAGGAACCACCATACTGCATTACAGAGTGGATGTACAAGTTTATACTCCCACCAACAATGGAGGAGTGTTCTCCTTGTTCTGCATTCTCTCCAGAATAGGCTGTCATCTGTGTTTTTTATCTTAGCCATTCTGACAGATGTAAGGTGGTATCTCAAAGTTGTTTTGATTTGCATTTCTCTGATGGCTAAGGATGTTGAGCAAATTTTCAAGTGCCTTTTAGCCTTTTGTAATTCTTCTGTTATGAATTTCCTTTTTAGCTCTGAATCCCATTTTTAAATTGGGTTATTTAGGTTTGTGGGCTCTTGTTTCTTGAGTTCTCTGTATGTTTTAGAGTAGGGTTGGTGAAGAACTTTTTCTATTCTGTAGGCTGTTGGTTTTTCTTATTGACTATGTCCTTGAGAAGCTTCTCAGTTTAGGAAAAAAAAGAAAACAACCTTAAAACCAACTTTACGAAGATAATAGAAACTTTAAAGGAGGATATAAAAACATCCCATAAAGAAATAGAAGAGAATACAAACAAAAGTTTGGAAGAAATTAGCAAATCCCTAAAATAAAATAAAAAACCAAGAAAAATAAAACTGGTGAAAGAAACATTCCAGGAATAAAAATTCAAGATAGAAAAAAATAAAGAAGGTACAAACTGAGGCAAAGCTGGAAATAGAAAACCTGAAGAAATTAACTGGAACTACACAGTCAATGATAACCAACACAATCCAAGAGATGGAAGAGAGAATCTCTGGAGTGGAGGATTCAATAGTGGAAATAGACAAATAAATTAAAGAAAACACTAAAACCAAAAAACGTCACAACACAAAACATCCTGGAATCTTCTATAATTGGATCTTCATCAAGCTGAAATTTTTTTTGATTTTTAACTT
Organism: Sigmodon hispidus; assembly: GCA_004025045.1. Taxonomy (NCBI): domain Eukaryota; kingdom Metazoa; phylum Chordata; class Mammalia; order Rodentia; family Cricetidae; genus Sigmodon; species Sigmodon hispidus. The sequence continues at coordinate 45,955 of PVIH01014669.1, read as the reverse complement.
AATTTTTAACAGATGATTTTCTGCATTTATCAATGTTATCATGTTATTTTTCTTATTTGGCCTGCTGATAGATTAGATTATTTGATTTTCAATGATGAAGTAGTCTTGTATATATGCCATTAGTGTTACTTTCTTATGGTGTGTGATTCTCTTTATGTACTGCTGGTATAAACTGGTTTAAATTTGTGAAATAATCTTACACTCATACTTATGAAAGATATTAACCGGTTTATATTCTTGAGGTCTTTTCTTTGAGTGATATGGTACTTTAAGTTTGTAAAACTAATTAAGAAGAGTCTGTGCTTCTGTCTTCTAGAAAGCATTGTAGGGAATAATGTTCCTTAATTCTTTATATATAGCTCACCAGAAAACCCCACTGGTCATGTGTTACCTGCTTAACAATAATGTTATTTATTGATCAATTTTAACCAATTACAGATCTATTTAGATTATATATTTCTCTAAGTGTGAATTTTGACAAATCAATCTTTCAAAAATTGTATCCATTTCGTTGAGGTTAACATGTTGGTATGGAACTGTTCCTAGTATTCTTTTACTACACATGATCCTTGACTTATAATAATATTACATACAGATAAATCCATTAAAAACAAAGTTGAAAATGCATTTAATATTACAATTTAAAAATGTTTAACATTTTAAATACCATAACTTAGTATAGCAACAAAATAAATGGTAGGATTCCACTTCTTAAATTTTAACATTTCGGGTCGGGTTCCGAATCCGGGACCAGGGGCTGTCTGTGGAGCTTGTCCCCACACACTCTGTAGCAGACAGAGATAAACTTGGTCTGCCAGGGTCCCCCCAGCTGCTGCTGAGGGATTTTGCATGACCATCCACCTCCAATGGATCAAACTGATAAGGACTGAGGACTCTGAAGGACAGCCTCAGATACTGCCCAAAGGTGAAGTGGGTTCAGCAGGCCCCAGTGCCTGAATCCTTGCCAGGGAAAATTGTGTTCTGGTCAGGTTCCGGTTCCAAGGACCAGGGGATGTCTATGGAGCTTGTCCCCACACACTCTGTAGCAGACAGGGATAAACTCAGTCTGCCAGGGTCCCCCCAGCTGCTACTGAGGGAAATTGCACCACCACCTGCCTACAACTGATCAATAAGAGAAGGATTAAAGACTTAAAATCCAGTCCCCTGCCCAGAGCAGAGGTAGACATTGAGCAGACCTTTTATTCAGAGGTGACAGAAGACACACAAGCCCTCGTGCCACAACTGACTAGGACACACCTAATCATGAACCACTGAAGCCGTGGGCAGACACCAGTGCAAAAATATACATAATAATGTAAAGAACAACAAGATAACTCCAGAAGAAAGTGGCAGTCCTACAAGTACAAGACCTGAACTGAGCAATGAGGAGGAAACAGAAGGAAGCAACAACACCAAAAATTCCTTTACGATAATCATCGAAGTTCTCAAAGAAGATATGAAAAAATGCCTTAAAGAAATAGAAGAAAATACAAACAAAAAATTGGAAGAGATGAACAAATCCATGAAAGAAAACCAAGACAAAGTAAACCAAAAAAAATGAAAGAAACATGCCAGGAACTAAAAACTGAAATAGAAGCAATTAAAAAAGGCACAAAATGAGGCAAAGATGGAAATAGAAAATCTGAAGAAAAAAGCTGGAACCTCAGATACAAGCATAAAAAACGGAGTTCAAGAGATGGAAGATAGAATCTCTGAAGTGGAAGACTCAGTAGCTCAAATAGATATATCGGTTAAGGAAAATACTAAAACCAAAAAAGCCATAACTCAAAATGTTCAGGAAATCTGGGACACCAAGAAAAGACCTAACTTGAGAATAATAGGAATAGAAGAAGGAGAAGAATACCAGTTCAAATGCACAGATAATGTTTTCAATAAAATCATAGAAGAAAACTTCCCTAACCTGAAGAAGGAAATGCCTATAAAGATACAAGAAGCTTACAGAACATCAAATAGAAATGAACCCCAAAAAAGTTAGCACGCCACATTATAATCAAGCCACAAAACATACAGAACAAAGACAAAATTTTAAGAGCTGCTAAAGAAAAGGGCCAACCTACATATAAAGGCAGATCCATCAGAATAACACCTGACTATTCAATAGAAACGATGAAAGATAGAAGGGCTTGGTCAAAAGTTATACAGACACTAAAATTACATAGCTGCCAAACTAGAATACTATACCCTGCAAAATTATCAATCACCATAGACAGAGTGAACAAGGTATTTCATGACAAAGTCAGACTGAAACAATATCTATCTACCAATCCAGCGCTACAGAGAGTATTAGAGGGAAAACTCCAACCTAAGGACCCCAGATGCACCTATGAAACTACAAACAATCAATAATTCCACAGAAGAATACTCCAGAGAAAGGAAATACAAACAAGTTACCACCAAAAATGGCAGGAAATATCAATCAGTGGACACTAATATCCCTTAATATCAACAGACTCAACTCTCCTATAAAACGAAACACACTAACAAGATTGATACATCAACAGAAGCCATCCTTCTGTTGCCTAAAAGAAACACACCTAAACCACAAAGACAGACACAGGCTTAGAGTAAAGGGTTGGGAAAAGATTTTCCAGTCACATGGTCCTAAGAAAGAAGCAGGGGTTGCCATCCTAATTTCTAACAAAATAGACATTAAGCTAAAAGCAATTAAAAGGGACCAAGATGGTCATTACTTATTCATCACAGGAAAAATTGGTCAAGAGGAAATTTCAATCCTGAATATTTATGCCCCTAATATTTGAGCACCTACCTATATAAAAAATACACTGCTAAAGCTCGAATCCCACATCAATTCTTACACCCTAATATCACTCTACAAGTGATAGAGGACTGATCTCTAAGATATATAAAGAACTCAAGAATCTAGAGCCCCAATCCTTCAATAACCCAATCAAAAAATGGGGTTCACATCTAAAAAGGGAATTCTCAGCAGAAGAATTACGAATGGCTGAAAGGCACCTGAAAAAGTGCTCATCATCGTTAGCCATCAGAGAAATGCAAATCACAACAACTTTGAGATACCATCTGACACCTGTTAGAATGGCTAAGATAAAAGACACAGAGGACAGCCTATGCTGGAGAGGTTGTGGAGCAAGGGGAACCCTCCTCCATTGTTGGTGTGTTGGTAAGCTTGTTCAGCCACTTTGGAATGCAGAGGCAGTTTCTCAGAAAATTAAGAATCAATTTCCCTAAGGACCCAGCAATACCACTTCTGGGTGTATACCCTAAAGATGCACAGTCACACTCCAAAGGCATTAGCTCAACTATGTTCATAGCAGCATTATTTGTAATAGCAAGAACCTGGAAACAACCTAGATGTCCCTCAACTGAAGAATGGATTAACAAACTGTGGTACATCTACACAATGGAGTACTACTCAGGAGTATGAAAAAATGAAATCTTAAATTTTGCAGGCAAATTGATGGATTTGGAGAATATCGTCCTTAGCGAGGTATCACAAACTCAGAAAGATAAGCAGGGGATGTACTCACTCGTTAGCGGACTCTAAACAATCAAACAACCAACCAAGAAAAAAGCAAAGCATGCCCAAGCTGCAAACCACAACCACTGAACAGCTTGGGACCAGAAACACACTGGACTGAATCCTTGGATCCCACTCCCCCTAGAGGAACACCCAACTCACTCTTGAGGGAGGGGGGAGAAAACTGCATCTGCCAGGAGTGGAGACTGAACTAAGCCATATTGGGGCAGTGGGATCATGGGACTGCCTGCTGCCTGTCTAGGGATGGGATGGGGATGTGTGGAGAAGAAAGAATGACCTGATGGGGTGGGAGGGGGAAGGGACCTTGAATAAGGATATACAAGGTTAGAAAGTGGAACTTCTTTGTTAATAATAATAAAAATAAAAAAATGTAACATTTCTTACTTCTTTTCATCAAATTATTTTTTGCAATTATACATAGCTGGGTATATTTATATAAATAAAATTTTTATTGAAAAAATAAATGACTCTAATTTAAAATAATCATATATATCCACTTATTAAAGATGAAAACAAACTTGCACTGTGATGAGATGATATGTTTATTTTCACAAAAAGAATTAATATTTTATATTTCAGAACATAGAGAATCTTCACTGATTTTTAACATTGATTAAAATTTTCATTTTATGTTTTTCCAATACTGAGAATAGCATTCACATACATATGCAGTGAAAAATGCAGAAAAATGTGTATGGTCACTTTAGAAAGTTTTGGAAATTCTGTTCTAACCCCAAGCCAAAAGGCCTTGAATGGTTTATTTAAAACACTGAGGTGAACAGTTCAATTAGACACTTCTTAAAATGTAGCATTCCAATACGGTGCAAAGCAAAGATATAATAATATGATTCTTAAATGCCCAAAACAGGTACTAGGAAAATATTAGGTCTCTGGTTTCTATACGCCATTCTGTTTTCTGTAAGATAATAAAATTTTATTTAGTATAAAACAATGTAATTTATGATACATAATAGTATTGAGTCTAAGACACTTTTATATCCAGAACATCATTTTTGGCCTCTTTCTTCTCTTCCTTAGCTACCATAGCCAGAAGATTATTAGTTATATTTGTCTTGTGAAAGGACCAACTTTGGGTTTTGTTGAATTTTTCTCAATTTATTTTCTGCTTCACTGGATTCTTTTTAAATGTTTGTTTTTCTTCTACATTCTTTAGATTCCATTTGTTCTCTTTTTCTCATTTCATGCAGTTATTTTAAGTACTAAATTAAATTTTTCTTCTTTACTAAAATACACAAATATACATGGGTGCTATAAATTTTTCTCAAACTACTGCTTTATTATATCCAATATATTTTGTTTGGACATTTTAATTTGATTCAATATACTTTAATTTTCCTACCTAATTTTTTCATGGACACCTAAGTTTCTTAAAAGCATGTTGCTTAATCATTATATTTTCTGAATCTTTAATTAAAAAAATCGTTCTTTATGTATTGATTTTCAGTAGGATTCTACTGCAGTCTGGGAGAAGATATTATAGCATTTCTATAATTTAAAATTAGTTAATAAATGTTTCATAGCTTATCTGGTTATAATAGCTAATACTGACTGTCAACTTGTTTGGATTTACAATCAGTTAGGAGGCAGTCCTCTGTGTGTACCTGTAAGAAGGATTTCAGAGAACTTTATTGCCTTTTCTTTTCTTTATACAAGGTTTTACTACATATCCCTGGATGGTGTAAAAACATATTATGTATGCCACAATTTTGTCGAATTCATAAAAGTCCACCTGCTTCTGCCTCTTCCTCAAGTTCTGGGATTAGACATATTCTACTCTATGCTACGATCCAACTTCCAGAGATATTTAATTATAGTTACAATTTCCTCTCTGAATGTCGGTAGCAATACCTATGGGTTAGGATCTTAGGCAGAAAAAAAAAATGTAAAAGGAGAAAGTTGAGGGAGAGAGAGAGAATAAACATTCTTTTTATTTTTTTCTTACTGACTACAAGTACAGTGTGAGTAACCACCTCATATGCTCCCTGTCACACTGAGAATCACTTTCAATAGGCTACCTTCTGGGCCATGAGGGACTATACTCACAAACTGTGAGCCAATAAGCCTGTCTCATTTTATGTTATCTTTATCAAGTCTTCACAACAGCCATGTCAAACACAACAGAATAAATGTATCAAGAGTGGCGTCATTGCTGTAATAAACCTGACCTTGTGCCTCTTAAGCTCTGGGGACTGGTTTTATTGAGGAATGAGGAAGAGTCTAGAGCTGTCGATTAAAGAACCTCTCCCTATAAGCAAATACTAATAGACCATTTTAGTGGGAGTTTGGAAAACCAGATGGCTGAGACAAATGAAGTTGGTAGAGAAGTTATTGGGGAGGATAATAATTCTCTTAGGAATTGGACTAGAGGTCATTCATGATGTATTTTGATAAAGAACCTAGCTGTATTCTGCCTGTGCCCTGAGAACTGGAGGGATGGTGGTGGATTATAATGGCTTTCTTCCAAGCCCTCATTTTTTTGTCTGACTTTCTTAGTTTTATTTATCATGACTATATTTCACTTGTGTGTTTGCCTATATGTGCATGTACTGAATTGAATTCTCTAGTTTCAGTCTTCCTAGGTCTATAGCTTAATATCTGATATTGTGTAAAGTAGTGTGCACTTTACTATGGTTGTTTTGGTGGCTTTAATTTTTTGTTGACCCACAATATTTCTATATATTTGTGGGGTACAATGAGATGTTTCAACACACGCTCATAATGTAAGTGGTATTTAGCATAACTCTGGTCCTTCAGATTTAGGGTTGTTTTCTGTGCACATTTCTGCTTCAGTAAATTGTAGTTTTCCATATATGCCTCTCTGTTTCTCTAGTTCTGAGAGGAATTGGTTTGCATTTTATCTCAGCTCCACAGCAGAGCTAAGAAGAGCTGGTATTATTTTAGTTGGTTCAGCTTTTAATTTCTAAAAGACTCACTGAGAGCTGCTATGCTCATGTGTGAGACCAGACCTAAGCTTGTAAAGCAAAAAGCATCTCCTTTTACAAGAAGTGTTTATATTTGGTTCATTACATCTAGAATTACTCAAAACAATATTTTATGAACCCTAGCTATTTTCAGTAACTCCCTTCTCAATAACCACAGGTGTATAAATAACTTGTGTTTTTGTTATTGTTTCATAATAAAGTAAATGTGTAGGTAGTTGTACTAAGAGAATTTTACCCATTTGGAAGCATCAGGTCCAAAGTACTCCTATAAAATTATATTTTTGGATAATTTGAAATCTCTCTCTATGTATATTTTAAAAATATCTAATTTATTTTATAATTTGTATGTTATTGGCAATATTTTTCTGAAATAACATAACTAAGGTTACCAGAAGTAGTTAAAAATAAAATATGGAAAAGCATCTTGTAGTAAGATAAGTGGCATCAATCAGTTCTGTTGTCAAGTGAAGTAAAACAATAGAATATAAAATTAAACAATATAGCCTGTGAACTTTTTTTCCCCCTGAAATTTTATCAGTTTAAAAAAGCATTTATAAGTGCTTGCTAAAGTCAAATTATCAATCATTTCAATTAAGGATGATTAAAGACATCTCAAATAATGGGATTTTAAATTATGAAAAATCTGAAAATGGAGAAATTTAAAATGCTGCTGTTTCACAAACTCAAAACACTTTCTTCAATATCCCTAGAAAGGAATCTAGACTTTTGAATATTAGTTATCAATCTAAAACTATGAATTAGATCCATAGTCAAGCTATATAAGTGGATGTCAATAGATAATACAAAGAAAACAAGATATGTGAGTTTTGACCTCATAACAATCAAGATGTCATTCTAAAAAGGAATCCCTTAACTACCAATTAGACTATTAAAACGACTGCTAAGACTTAAAAATATTTAGCACAAATTTTATAAAGAAGAGTTTGAAATGTAAGCGTGAACTTTATTGCTAGGATAAGCCATGGATTGGACACAATTAAAGAAAGAAAATGTCAAATTGAAAATCGGTCACTGGGTCTGATTATATCTAGATGATATAATGAAAAGATGACCATTTGAAAACCAGGAAGTGTCACTACACACTAGTCTCTGTTTCCATTTCAATCTACTCCTTCCCAGACTTCAGAGCTTTCAGCAATAAATGTTAAGAGCTAAAGTCAGCCATACCCTGCTACTTTTTTTATTTTATTGTAAAAGCTGGGGGTGGTGGAGGAGTGGGGAAATGTGTTAAAGACAGTATTGCCAAAAGGAAAGGAGGTCTGAATCAGTGGACTACCACAGTTTCTGGAGGATGTTCTTGGAATATTTGGAAATCTGATACATAATGTCAGAAAATGCTAGTTTTAGCTATAAAAAAATAAAGGAAGCTTTCTAAATAGAACAGAAGGCAAGAAAGTCAAAAGTATTCTGGACGGTTCTATTGGGAGTACACTGCTCCCTGTGATGAGTGAGTATAACTGAAGAGAAGAGAATTAGAACCATTTTTTTTAACCTTACTCAGGATGTTTTTTCTTTTTTTTCTTTTATTTTGTATTTATCAATAAAAACAGTAAATTGAATTTAAAATGCTGATAAGTTAACAACAACTATAAAGAAAATAAAAACCATAAGCATGACTTACCAAGGGTGATAATACAAATAATTTGCTACACATAAAATTATTTTGTGTTCAGCTTTCCCTCTGAATTTCTTTTCCTATCCCTGTTTATCCCCATTCAAGGTCCCTTCCCCCTCCCGCCACATTAGGTCACCCTTTCTTTCTCCACAACTCCCCATCCCCTCCCTGGGCAGGCTGCAAACAGTCCCATGGTTCCACTGATCCAATAAAGCTTAGTTCAGTCTCCCCTCCTGGTCAATCCAGTTTTGTCCTCCCTCCCTCAAGAGTGAGTCAGGTGTTCCTAAAGGTGTAGTGGGGTCCGAAGGGTCAGTCCAGGGTGTTTCTGATCCCAAGCTGTTTCTAATACAAAGAGATCATCAAAAAAATCAACCCAATAATATTGGTGCTGGAAAATGACAGAGAATATGAAAGACACCCTTGTAGCTGCCCAAACAGAGGAAAAGGTGCTGGAGAAACCCTAAAATGAGAGAATTAAAAATACAACAATGTACTCATCATTCTACAAATTTTCAATTAAAGCAGAGAGAAATGTTGGGTCTCCATACATAAAAGATCCTGAGGGGAATCCTTTTTTTGTCACTTACCTGAAGTAAGTAATTTTTTAAAGGATCACTTTTTAGTTGAAAGAGATATGAGTGATAAATGGCAAGTGCTTAATGTTGGCTAAGATGAACCAGTAGGAAACTTGCCAGAAACCTCCCAGTACTCCTCTGAGTATCATCTGAAGCTCTAAGACCACAGATCATGAATCAAAGTACTAGACATCAGACCTATTTTATTTCCAATGTTTTTGTTATGTACCATAGCCTAAAACAACTTGGAAAGAAAGTGTTTATTTCAGTTTACAGTTCCACATCACAGTCCATTAGTGAGCAAAGTCAGAGCAGGAACTCAGAGCAGAAGCCTAGAGGCAGGAGCTGATGCAGAGACCTTATCTATCTTATAGATATCTCTTATAGTTTATCTCTTATTAGTTTTTCCTACAGCCTTGCACAGCCTGTTTTCATATAGTACCCACCACCATCTGTCTTTGTTGGCAACACTCACAGCAAATTGAGCCCTCCTATACTCAGCATTAATCAAGAAAATACATGACAGGTCAGCCTAGTGCAGCATTTTCTCAACTGGCATTCCCTCTTCCAAAATGACTCTAGCTTGTTTCAAGTTAACATAAAACTATTAAGTGCAGAGACAAATGACACAAAGGTCCCAAGAAGCAAAACATCAAATGTTTCATTAAAGAAAACAAACTACCGAGTTAGAAAAGTTAAAGGTAAACAGACCCTGTTCTGTGCAGATGTGAGCAACCTCAGAGACAGACTCTCCTCCTGCAGCAGAAGAGTTACTACAGAAAGACAGACCTGAACCCCATCCACTTCTCCCTCTTTGCCTTGTATACTTTAATATCCAAGGTCAAATCTAGTTTTCTGAAGAATCGCCTTCTTCCAAAAGTGGCCTTACAAGTTTACATTCCCACCAACAATGGGGGAGTGTTTCCCTTGCTCCACATCCCCTCTAGCATAGGCTGTCATCAGTGTTTTTGATCTTAGCCATTCTGACAGGTATAAGATAATAGCAGATAATCAATTAGCATGCTCATCCACAAAAGAACTATGTTTCTAGTGCTCAGCATTTCTTATTTGCTTATAGTTCTTTTTCTAGGGCTGGGGCCCCATGGGGTCCCCCCTTCCATGCTAGCATATCTGTTGCCCTTGATCAGGTCTTGTTTAGGCAGCCATAATGTTGAGGAATCATGGATGAAGTTTCTTGTCATTTCTAGAAGACACAATCTCTCAAGGACTCGCCTGGTATTCTGACTTTTGTAATCTTCTCATCTCAGTGGTTCCTAAGACCAAGGGACATGCATTTTGTGAAATTTCAGGTAAATGAATGGGCCTAGAGAATATTTTACTGAGCAAGATAAATCAGACCCAGGAAGAAAAATCTTACATGTGCTCTCTTGGAAGTTGTGAATGTGAAACAATCACCAAAACCAGGAAAAGTACAAAGAGAACCATTATGGGATGACTAGTAGAAAGAGGAATAGAAGGATACAAGTGATTTTCTCCCATATTTGCAGTTTCTTTTTTTTCCTCTTCCTCTATAGCAGTCACTAAGTTTATTAAACTTAGGTCTTTCTATTCTCAACTAGTATCTAATATCTTAGTACATACTGTCCTACCCATAGTCCTTTAGTTTCACGATAGTTTGTAGAATTAATGACATTTTTAAAGTGACTATTATTGATTTTTGGTAGTGAGCCTATCCCTCAGTTATGGTTGCTCCACAGAGTCACTGCAGCTACCAGGAGATACAGAGGAAATGCTGCTGAGAAAAAATACTGAGACGCTTGGGTGAACCAGGCAAGAATCATGGATTAATTTAAGGGTAAAGAGTTAGCAAGATATATGCCTAGGCCCCAGGTCAATCAGCAGAAAATTAACACAAGCATGTGTGTGATTCTGTGGGACTATGAGTCAGAACCTTAAAGATAGACCTGAAAGCCATGGCCAGAAACCTTACACAACAAATGGCTGCCCAATGTGGGTGATATACACCCACATAAAGCTTGAGAAAGATTGAAAACAATGCTAGAGCACAGAATCAGAGCCAAAAACAGCTTCTGGGAGTTGTGTCTTTCACATGAGCCAGGGTAAAGAGCAGCCCTCATGAGGCTTGTGGGCTTGGAATATAAAATAGTGGGCTTTTGGAGTACAGCTTAAAAGCTGCAACAAGGCTGGTTCCTATGCCTCAATGTAAGAAACAAGCTGCATATGGTGGATTTAAGGCTTCTGTTCTCACAGGCAAAAGGGAACACAGTCAAAGATTCATTCTTAGTAGTGGCAATGTTTTCTTGAATCAGCTCTGTTTGCTAGAAGCAAGCAGAGATATGACTCTTTAACTGAAGTTTTCTGATGCAACTTTAGAAGCAAAATACTTGTGGTTTTCCTCCCAAATACTTAAATGGAGTTAATAAGCAGCAGACAGCATTGCTTTACTTGTTGATCATATGGACCCTAAAATTCCCCATAGTGGGAATTATGTCTGATAATTAGCTAAAAATATAAACTGTATGAAGCTAGACCCTATAGCTGAGTGTAATCAACTAGCCTCTCTAGCTCAGCCTTTAAATCTTAACCACACCTTGGGTGTAGTCAGAAACAGAAAGAAATAGAGGGAGCTGGGTGGAGTCAGCCACCCTATTGAAGCCATTAATCCTTAGCCAAACCTTGGCAGATTAAAAGTGTGATCAAAAACAGAAAGAAATAGAGCTGGTTGGAGTGAGCCACCCTAGCCAAGCAAAGGAGTGGTCAGGAACAGAAAAGATAAGAGATATACAGTAGAGAAAGATTTAAAAAAACACAAAAACAAAACCTGTAAATATTTTAGGGTATGTTTAAAATATATGTAGGCTTGAGAGAGAAAATAAAAAAAGAAAAAAGGACTCTAGAAAGTCCTTTGTTGTAATAGGTTTTTGCCTGGACTTTTGGGATTAGTTTTAAGTTTTGGCCTTGCAGACCCACAGTTTTGTAGTTTTATAAAGTTATGTAATCATATAAACTTTTATGCTAATTAGGTTTTTTATTTGAACTTAATTTATTTTGTTTAGTCATGCTATTCAGTACCCCTTTTCTCAGTGCATCCTTTTATTTACTTATTGTGTGTGTGTGTGTATGTGTGTGTCTCTGTTGTTGTCTCCTTGTTTGGCAGGGCTCAATAAAAGCTGATTGGCCAAAGAGCAGACAGGAATTGTGGGCAGGGCTACCAGGCTAAGAAAAGTCTGAGTACAAGAAGAACAGAGACAGATGTCAGAGAGAGCTGCCACAGACATGAAAAATAGATACAGTAGACATAAAAGAAAGAAGCTGAAATGCTATTGTGAGAAAAGGTACCAAGCCATGCTGCTAAACAAGATGGGTTGAGTTCAGATGAGGGAGATATCAATTTGCCTGGGCCCTAGGTCATTCAGCATAAAAATAATATATGCCTGTGTGTGATTATTTAAGGAAAGCAGGGCAGAGAGTAAGACTAAACCTTTGGTCCAGGCCTGCAAAGTTTGGGCCAAAACCTATTACAACAGTCCTTTAAAGCAAAAACAAAAACAAAACCAAAACAAAACAAAACAAAACAAAAAAAGAAATAGAGTAAAAAATATATCAATAAACCATGTAAAAATGGAAAGCAAAAGGAGCATCTGGATATTGTATGCTATTGTCTTGTCTTTAAGTTTTTGACTATAAATGAAATAGTTAAAACTGCTAAAAGACATTTGATTACAAATGCTGATGGATTGATTAATCCAATGTATATATTTTGTAAATAAGTTGACTTTAAAACTGAAATCAAAAGATATGCTACTTTGGAGAAGAGGTTTTCTTTTATTTCTATAGAAAATGAGAAACTATGGATTTAGTCCTAGTTAAAGAAAATAAAGTTTGATCGAGGAAGACCCTCTGAAAAATCTTCAATGGCAATGGATGGTCCAGATGATTTAGCATTTCAGAACACCTCTGTTGCAGTTTCTTCTGAGCTCTGCATCCAAAACTACTTCAAGGAGACTGGCTGAAATGACCCAGTCATAGAGACTACTCCACTAAAGACTTACTTATAATCCTAAATTTTCTTTGGATCACATGAGATTGCCAATGTTCCCATTCAGCAGGAAATAGCCTAAAGAACTATGTCTACATTTCCCCAAAATGGATTATGGATATTTGTGTTTGTTTGCAGTATTGTTTATAAATTGTTATAGGTAATAGGGGAAAAGAATACTAGATTTGGGGTTTGTTTTGTTTTAAAAAGAGGAAAAGGGGAAATGTAACAAGTAAATAGCAATGCTTCAGTCACAGGTGTGTGAGACCCAATGAAGAAACAAGAGAAACACAAAAATTCAAAGAAATCCAAGTCCGACTGAACTAAGCAATATTGGGACAGTGGAACCATGGGACTGCTTGCCGCCTACCCAGGGAGGGGATGGGGAGTTGTGGAGAAGAGAGAAAGAACTGATGTGTTGGGAGGGGGAAGAGACCTTGAATAAGGATATACAAGGACAGAAAGTGTGACTTCTTTGTTAATAATAATAATAATAATAATAATAATAATAATAAGAAGAAGAAGAAGAAGAAGAAGAAGAAGAAGAAACAAAAAAAGAAATCCAAGTCCTTCAAATATTATTAATTCTATAATACTGAATCTCTGAATGATGAATTGTGGAAAATCCTAATGATTAGGAGAATGATCAACAAAATAGAACCTCAACAAATTCTTTAATAAATTGACAATCAATAGAACAAAAAGACAAAGTAAAAATCAACATAAAATATAAAAAATGAATTCCAATAGCTATTTGAATTGAAAGAAAATAAAGTAATATGCTGTGTTATCAAATACAGAAATAAGACTAGGTATCAGCAACAAAGAAAAATAAAGTAAATGGAAATACTCATGGCTATTGAATGACACTATTGAATGATGAATGAGTCTTTCAAAAAAATTAGGAGGGAAATGAAACAATTTCCATAATTAAATGAAAAGGAAAATATAATCTATTAGATTCTGAGATATAAATAATAACATTTCTAAGATGAAACTTTATTATTGAAAATGCTTATGGTAAAATGTCAGAGAATTCTTAGATAAATAACTGAATGATGCATCTCAAGATTTTAGAGAGACAAGAACAAGTCAAATGCAAAACCTGTAGATGAGAGGGAAATGAAAGCTGAAATGTAAGTTACTAGAATATAAATATAAAGAATAAACCAAAATGCTTTGTATTCAATAACTAACACAACTAGTTCACATACTATTAACTAGCAAGAAAATAACTGAACATTTGTCCTTTCATGGCTTGTCTGCCTGGTATAGCATCAAAAATATGTATAGAACTTGGAAGCCACGGCATACTGCACATAAATGTAATTGTGAAGCATGTAGTATGTGTTGAAGTAGAATCAGTGCTCCCCTGGCAGTAATGAAGTCATTGATATTACCCAGGCTTTGAATTAATGATGTATTGCACATCATTTTATCAGGCTTGCCTCATCTTCTCTGGTCAGTAGATATCTCAGTTCTCTGATGGTGAAATGGTCTCTGGAATTTGGTCAAGTTTGGATGTTGTTATTCTTATATTTTTGGAACTCAGACCTCTAAGGAATAGGAAGGTGGTGAACCTGATTTACTTATGGCTTTTGTCTTTTGGAATTAACAATGTGGTAAAGAAAATTCTTTTACTTCATAGACCGTTGTCAGATACTTAGTGTTAAGCTCAGAAAGCTGGAGAGATGATTCTGTGATTCAAAGCTGCTTTCCCAAAAGATCTGAGTTCAATTCTAAGTGCTCACTTGGTAGCTTTCAAACATATGTAACCCCACTTCCATAGGATCCAGTGTTCTCTTATGGCCTTCATAGATGAATGGGGTGTAATACATATATGCAGGCAATAACTCATACATATTAAATAATCAAAAGACATCTTTAATAAAAGATTGTTTAGATGTCTTTTGTTTGTGTCTGATTTTCTTTGGATCAGAAAATTAACTTGACAATCTTCAAATTTTATAGAGGCTGAGTATTGTTACTGCTTATGTTCACCATTTTTCATGTGTTATAATTACAGGCACATATGCATCACCAGACTCTGTTCTTCAAGGGCAGAAATGGACTATAGTCCAGCTCTGGTTAGCTGAGGTACCAGTCACACAGCAATAACTCAGCAAATGTGTACTGAAAAAAAAATTGAAACCATAAGAAATTGCCTACAAAGAAGAGAAGAATTGTTAAGGAAACAAGAGAAACAAAATCTTATAGACAAATACATTAAATATCTTAAGGTAAAATTGTCTTTTTTAAAATCATTTTTACAACTCTTTATTTACTTTGTGTAAACAAGGAAAACTCTTGTCATGGATGTTGTAGTGTGACACAGTAGGTCAAACAGCATCCATTTATCCATTTATCTTTATATGCAAGTTTTCATTGCAAAGATTGTTCATTGGTCTGGCTTGAGGCCTCTGGTTTCTGCTACACTACTAATTCTGGCCCTTCACTGGGACTCCTCTTGGATATCCGTTATTGCCCTGTGTTGTGGAGATCCTGCAGCTTTGGGTCTATAGGATCGGTCCTTTCACTTGCTTCAGCAAATCATAGATGAGGTGGACGTGGGGTGGACCAACTCATAATATTTATTTTGGGCCTGGTGTTGCAAGGTTGGACAGCCTGCCATTTCTCCCCTGTTTTGACCACCATGGTGAGCTCTCCAACTTTGCCCTTGCTGCTTCACACTTTGCAGCTATGAGCAAGGAGTGGGGCCACTTCTTCAGCTTTCATATCCTCAGGATCAGTTCTCTTACACCTAAACCTTCATGCCTACCTCTACTATGCTGCCCAGGGGAAGTGTAGGTGCCACTATATCAAATTCTGCAGCTGGTGAGGTGCTGGAACAGCTCTTCAGCTCTTAATTACTGCAGGTCCAGCTCTCCCACGTGATCTGGGTGACAATCAGGCCACCCACCTCTGCCTGCTCCTTACCACTTTCAACCTCTTCAGATATGCCTCTGTCAACATGAAATGAACCTTTCATTCTCTCTCTTCCATAACACAATGTGCCTTTATTCACCATAATAATGTGAGTAGACCCTTGTTTTCTTCTCAAGGCCAGGTGGGTGTCTTAGTGTCTCATGGACCCACTCAGTCTGTCATGGCACTGGGCAAGAACATGCTTTGGTAAAATGTATCTTAACCTAGCTAACTCATCACTTTAAAAAAAAAACAGGGTAAATATAAGGCATATACAAAGACAAGTGACTCCATAAAAAAAAATAGACTAAATGATGTAAATCAGAAATAAAGTGAAAAAAAGAAATGCCTATAACCTGAAACACACATATAAACCTTGAGAACATGTACAGAGAACAAGAGCAGAGCTACACTGCTAGTATTGATATAATTTGACAAATAAGAAATTTCTACATGGGAAAATTTTTATTTAAATCAACGATTATCATAGAAGTTCATTTGGTGGTTGATATTGGTGTCAGTTATTAGTAATTTTAAAAATTAAATTGTTTATAATTTGGTAACATTTTCTAATTACTGGCTTGAAATCCAGACTGGACTTTAATCAAGGCATTACTGTGCTCAGCAACGTGGCATGCAGTCACTTTGACCCTTGGAGAGCCTTCTATTCGCTGTTTCTTTCCATTCAATGGATTTGAGACTCTAGTCCATCTGCTACTTTTATGTTTGATGAGCTATCTTCAAGTTATGGAAGGAAGACAGGAGCAAAGAAACTAGTTTTCATAAGTAGCATCTTAGAAGTTGATTCTGAGACCTGAAAGATGAAGGATGGCCTCAGCTGTGGGAAAACTGGCGTCGAGAAAAACATTGAAAGTAGTATCTGGTTACAAAAGGCATCTATCTCCAATACTTTATTTTTAAGGGTATTTTTTTTTTTAGTGTAAATGAATTCCCCTGTTTTCCAGTTTCCGACTCTGCAATCTTCACCATCTGTATTAAATGAATATGTGCCCCAAAGAGCAATAAAGTTTATTATATTAGTCTTTGGGAGACAAATGACTTGTTACTATTTTCCAGGTAATAGCAAGAAATTCCTACCTTACTTCCAATTTTCAGACTAAGTTAAAGTGTTGACAGAATGGCCACTAAAATTAATGCACAGAGACTGACAAAAGTACTCAATAAAGGGCTCCCCTTTCCTTTTGGTTTTTATATCTTTTAAAAAACATATACTTTTTACTCTTCTGACATTGCTGAGTGAATTTTTAATTTTATTTTTTCCAGTAGTTTGGTCAATGTAATGGCAATATTTTTTTCCTTCTTTATTTATTTTGTATTTATCAAGAAAAACAGTAAAATGAATTTAAAATGCTGATAAGTTAACAATAACTATGAAGAAGATAAAAATCATAGGTATGACTTATCAAGGGTGATAATGCAAATAAGATTACTACACATATATTTACTTTGTGTTCAGATTTCCCTCTGAGTTTTTTCTATTTCATTCCTATATATCCTTATTCAAGGTCCCTTCCCCCTCCCGCCACATCAGGTCATTTTTTCTTCTCCACAACTCCCCATCCCCTCCCTGGGCAGGGAGCAGACAGTCCTATGGTCCCACTGACCCAATAATGCTTAGATCAGTCTCCACTCCTGGCAAATCCAGTTTTGTCCCCCCTCCCTCAAGAGTGAGTCAGGTGTTCCTATAGGTGTAGTGGGATTGGAAGGGTCAGTCCAGGGTGTTTCTGATCCCAAGCTGTTTAGTGGTTGTGGTTTGCAGCTTGGGCATGCTTGGCTTTTTTCTTGTGGGTTTGTTAAGAGACCACTAATGAGTGAGTACATCCCCTGCTTATCTTTCTGGGTTTGTGATACCTCGCTGAGGAGGATATTCTCCAAATCCATTCATTTGTCTGCAAATTTTAGGATATCATTTTTTCTTACTGCTGAGTGGTATTCCATTGTGTAGATGTACCACAGTTTGTTAATCCATTCTTCAGTTCAGGGACATCTAGGTTGTTTCCAGGTTCTTGCTATTACAAATAATGCTGCTATGAACATAGTTGAGCTAATATCTTTGGAGTGTGACTGTGTATCTTTAGGGTATACACCCAGAAGTGGTATTGCTGGGTCCTTGGGGAGATTGATTCTCAATTTTCTGAGAAACCTAATGGCAATATTTTTAAAAATACTTCTCTAGTATGGTTCAGAATATGAGATTTGGGTTTGTTTATTTTTTACTGTTCATTCTACAAGCAAAGAGAATCATGGTTGTAATAGGATAATAATTAGCTGCTACAATATTCTCATGAATTTCAAAATTGTATGTGTCATGCAAAATTCTGGCTTGTAACATAGAAAAAATTAGGCATAAAAATAATACATGAACATAGTTTCATATTCTGAATGTAATCACTGGTAATAGTTAGGGCATCTTTCTGCATTTTTCCCTCTGCAACAGATATGTAGACAAAACCCATAAACATCTATGTATAGAAGCATCTATATATTTCTTTTCTAGAAAGAAATCTGTTCACCTTCCTTTTTCTCCACTTGTTCTCTGTCTTACATCTACATCAAAATACTTAAGTAAATGTTGGGAGCCTTAGTTTTTATATACTTGGAAATATTCTGAACTCTTGTCTAAGACTACCAATCTACTGAAGCAAGCATAATTTTCTTGTGGCCTGTTCTAGAAAGGCAATAGAAGATATTTAAAAATTAAAAGCATAGCAGAATTTAAAATTTACTTGTAATATTACAAATATGTTTTGCATATTATCAGTTTTACTTATAGTCCTTGAGTTAAATTTTAAAGGGATCATACCAGTATATGGAAATTCAAAGCTATGTCAAATTTAAAGTAAGTATTTTATGTGTCAATTCTGAAATAAGATGTTTCGATTATAATAATCAGATCTATATCTATCTGCTGTTGTTGATGGTGACAATGCTTGAATGTTCTAAAATTATCTTTATGTGTGTACCTATGTGTCTCTTTGTTTGTGTGTATATTTTGTTGATGATTTTATTAAGTACACTCAGAACATTTTTCACAAAAGTTGGTATCATCATGTAAATTTCTGTGATGATCATCATCTTTGTCAACCTGATTGGGTTTGAGATCATGTAGGAGTCACACTCTGGGTGTATATTTGAGGGCATTTCTAGAGAGGTCTAACTGAAGAGGAAATACCACCCTGAATATAGGTGGCACCGTAGCATGAAACATGTTGAAAAAAAAAAAAGAACAAACCTTATACATCTTTCTGATTCCTGCATGCAGACCCAGGGAAACCAAGTGCCCTGCTGTCCTTACATCGTGTTTGTCTGTCTTGATGAACTGTGAGCCAATGTGAACTCTTCCTGAGTTAAGCAGCATTTGTTAGAAATTGCTCACAGCAATGATGAAAGTAACTATTATAATACCACATTCTAAAAGCAGTCAAATGCCTTTAGTATTTAAGGAAGGAAAATGAAAATGGACGAGGATATTTTAGAGTTCAAATACATAAAAATGCTTCAGTGATGTAATTTAGAAATATCCCTTTACAAATACACATAAAGGCAAGAGAAGTGTCACTAGAAAGTCATTTTCCTTTGTAAGTGCTACTATGCAGACTATTAAATTGAATTCAAATTTATTTTAGGGAATATAATCAGTAGCTTAGTAGGATTTGTGGAAGTTCACGTTAAAGTTCCTAACACATCCTTCCTTGAGTAAATCATCTCCCGAACACAGAAACCCAGGGAGACAGGCATACAGTAGGAATTTTCATTGAGATTATAAAAATATTTTTATGTTTTGTTTATACTCAATTTCTTCAAAAATTCAAAGTAATAAAATATTTTTTCATTTGAATTTTCTATTTTTGACATTTGCAGATTTAAAACATGTTGTTGTCAAGTGGGTTTCACAACTGTGAAGCTATGTGGATGCCTCCCTCATTTTCAGGTCTATAAACTTAAAACTAGAAAAATCTTCAAGTTTTGAAAATGGTAAAAACTGGAGTGGTTAATGACCAGGCCATTTCTAGTTTTATTTTAATAATTTATTTTATATTATGAAATTGCAATATAATTGCATGATTTCTCCCTTCTGTTTCTGCCCTTCAAACCTTCCACATATACCTCTTCTGGCTCATTTTCAAATTCACATTTATATTTTCTATTAATTGTTGTTATACACACACACACACACACACACACACACACACATTTCTCCTGTCATGTTAGCATGTCTATTGGTGTTATCCTTGTTTAGGTGATGTTTGGCAGCCATGCTGTTGAGACTTCCTGGGTGTAGTCTCTGTCTTTTTTGGGAGATACAGTCTCATAGCAAGCTTTGTATTACCCTGGCTCTTAGACTCCAAAATTCATTGGAGAGACCTCATGGTGTCAAGATGGCACTGAGGGAAAGTGAGAGGGGTGGAGACCAAATTGTTTACAAGAAAAAGAGGATCGGCCTCTAGAATCAGGAGAGATGATGCAGGCGCTGAACCATTTTCCCAGTCCTTTAGTTTATGTTTTAAAACTTTTACAACTTCAGACCACTAAGTTTTCCTAATTATATTTATATTTTAAACATCTATCATCAGAAATACATCATTGAAACAAGTAAAGCTATGAGTTTCCTAATGCATGTTCAAAACAAATATTTTCTACAATTTTCCTTGGATAAGATGAGCTGACTGTCTCCTAAGTATGTGATTCTAAAGCCAACAGGCTTGAATTTAAATCAGTGCTTTCTTGACTGGAGACAAAGGACTTTGGATATCTTTAGTTTACTCACATATAAAATAACAGCAATATTTGTAATTATACACCTGAATTACATAATGTGAAAACCCAGTGGGAACTGCATTATATCATTTTGGTAGACGATCTTTCATAGATGTTCCCACTATTGTTATTGTTTGCATATTTTTTCTCATCCAGATGACTCTTCACGTTCCCAAATTTCTCCATATGTACCTAAGGCAACATAAGAATTGGTTTGTGATTATTAGATTTTAGCAGGACAATGTTTTCTCTAAATCTGAAACTTTCTTTTTATTATCTCAACGTTACTTTCCTATTTATTTTAAGCAATTTTTAAATGAGTTGCAATGTTCTAGCAATGGTTTTACTGACAGTGGTTTACTCCCATGTTTCTAAACAAAGCTTGTATCCAATATTCTTTGGATACATGTTTCTAACTAAATATTAACTTATTCTTGAGATATCTCTAATTATAAAGTTTGCTAACAGGTAACAATAAGAATTCATATTTATACTGCTCCGAGTTTTGTCTTTTGGTCTCATAATCCATTGATATAAGTATAATGGGAACATTGGGTATTAGCATACCCATTTTATATGTAATACAGTGAAAGTACAGGCTAATTGGGAATTTTAAGTTAACACAAAATATTCTAGTAGAACTGAAATTCAAATCTAAATTTTCCTGCTCTAAATATTGTGCTTTTAAAAAACATTGACATCTTCACAGCAGCTGTGGGGTCTTTTGCCAAGTACTAGAAAAAAAAAGAGGTGGACAAAGTTGACCTATCTATCTTCAGAACATAGAATCTTCTAGACCAAGAAGCATGAGCTGCCTGGGAAACATAGGCTGCTATTTTAGCCACTAAATCATGAAAAATTTTAGAAAAACAAAAACTAAAATAGATTTGCTAAAATACCCAATGCTTTGACCAAGTCTGTACATATTAGTTCTTCTAGTGTGGTCATGTAAGCACAAAGATTCTTACAGAGAACACATTTGGGTTATAGACAAATAAACTAGCAAAAACAAACCCAGAAGGATCTACACAGTGGATTAAGGCAGCAAGCTTCTGAAAGATCAAAAACTGATGGAGGGAAACAGCCTGAGTGATATATTGTTTTCATGGCTTTAGGTTGAGGGTAGACACCCAGTTTGCCCTATTCATGACAACTAAATCTTTAACTTCACAGAATTAATGACATAAAAAGGAAGTTGGTGCCTGAGGGCCAGGGTTACTGGCAAGTGAGAACAGAATTGTGGAAGGAGTGGAATGCCCCCTGTTCTGTCCTTAACACTCTGCAATGGTCTGTAGCTGGCTTCTGTACAACATATGTCCAGGGAAGATTCCAAGGAACCCAGTTGAGGTTTGCATTGAATTGGGACTGGTGCAGCTTGGTGACATTGAGTATGCACTGGGCATATAACCAAAACAAAACATCAGCACTTTCTGAAGTACTGCAATAAAATCCATGGCTCCCATAACATAATATTCAGTGTCTGGAATAAAATTCGTATTGCTCAAGCCCAATTCATATTCTTTGACCTATGCTGTGAATTTGTAAATTTCTACACAAAAGGGTTTTAAAAAGTCAATGATGATAAGATACCATTTCAGATAATTATCTTCAAGAAATAGCTCTCTTATACTATTAAAGAACCACTTTCAAAAAGTGTTAGGAACCAGAGACGAGAATAAGACCTAATGCATAGATTGTCTTGGGAAGGGGAAATACATGAGATCTCTTGGGTAAACTAGGAATGAGAGGGCAATAGAGGAGAGGGGATAGAGGATGAGAACATGAGAGTTTGTGATGGTAGAATTAGGAGAGGGACAGAGTGGGAGAGCAATGAAAGAGATATCTTGATAGATGGAGCCATTATGGGGTTAGGGAGAAACCTGATGCTACAGAATCCCTTGAATCCACAAGGATAACCCCAACTTAGACTATTAGCAACAGTAAAGTGGTGCCTGAACTGGCCTTCTCCTATAATCAAATTGCTGAATACTATAACTGTCATCATAGACCCTTCAACTAGTAACTGATGGAAGCAGATGCAGAGATTCATAGCCAACTACTGCGTTGAGCTCTGGGAGCCCAGTCAAAGAGGGAGAAGAAGGATTATATGAGCAAGGAGGTGAAGGACAGTCAAGATCACGATAAAGAATTGTACAAAGACAACTGAGCCAAGCTTATGGGAACTCGCAAATTTTAGAACAGCTGTGGAGTCTGCATGGGACTGGACTAGGCCCTGTGCATGTGGTTGGCAGCTGTGTAGTTTAGCCTGCTTGAAGCGATCTTGGCAGAGGGATTAGTGTCTGTCCTGGTGCATGAGTTGGTTTTTTAAAGTGTATTCCTTATGGTGGGACACCTTGCTCAGCTTTGATACAGGAAAGTGGGCTTGGTCCTGCCTCAACTGAATATACCAGGCTTGGCTGACTCTTCATGGGAGGCCTTACCCTTTTGTAGAAGGGGTTGGGTCAGGAGGGGAGGCTGAAGGTAGGGGAGCAGGAGGGGGAATGGGAAGGGAAACAGTGGTTGGCATGTAAAATAAATAAATTTTAAAAAACCAAAACAAAACAAAAGAATAAGTCCCACATGAAACTATTTCTTTCCTTGTTTACACTTCAACAAAATGCTCGCTTCCTTCCCATCTTAAAGCAAGAGTTGTTATTCTTCCCCAATTTTCCTGATACTTCAAATCTTTTCCAGTCATAAAATCTCCTAGAACATGCACTGACCATAGAAACCTACACAGCCAGTAGTCATCCTTCCAACAACTGGACATTTAATGGTAAATGAATACCACTGTGCATTCCTCTTAATTTTAACTGCTAGTTGCTTATGATCAGTGATGATGAAAACTGAAGACATAATTACCTCAAAAGAATATTGAATATTTTCATTTTAGAAGCATAGCAATGGCCTCAATCTCATAGAGATCTACCTGCCTCTACTTTGAGTGACACGACTTAAAGGTGTGTACCACTACTGCCTAGCTATCATCTTGCTTTTTTGTTAAAAGGACTCTGTAGCCCAGACTAGTCTGGAGCTCACTCCTGACATTCCTTGTACTTTGTCCATTTGAATGCTTCTGGTATTAAAAACATATATCATATGCTTAATGTGAATCCTCAGATCCCTTTATTATAATGAGATTAGGTACTTGTAGAGAAAGTACCTCTTGTGTACCAGTACTGGGAATTGAGCAGTGTATCAAAAATGGTAATTTCATCAGACAGAAAGAGCCAGTGAATTGTTTATATGACATCAAGAAGGAAGAAAATCGTTTCTGATTCCATTCTGATGTCTCTGCAAATAATTATTTGGTATAGGTAAATATGTTCTAGTCTGTGAAAGATAACATCCCAAGACTTGTCAATGTGCATGAAAATAAAAAGTGAAGAGAAAAATAAAGTATATGTAGTACAACATTATCTTCCATTGTTAGTTCTTGTCATATCATGAACTATGTGAATCTTAGATGTTCAAGACACACATTTTCAGTCTTCTCATCATTTTCCTGCACCATGACAGTCAAGTCACAGCAATTTAGCTGAGATGGGTTTTTAATTTAGGTAGCTAAACACATCTTCCCCTGTGCAGTTTCTGATCTTCTGTATAAAAGGTAAAAATAAATAACATTCAATAAAAGTAACACATCTTGCAAGAGTTCTAGGATGTTAACTAAAATATCGTGTGTATAGCAAAGATCAAAGCCATCCACAAGATGTAGCCAACAATCCAGAAGTCACCTGAAGTGACCTTGATGCCATCATTTCTTTACTGTGACATTGCAAAACACAAGAGTTTTGTACCTCAATCTGTCAGAGAAATAAAATTAACTCTAGTATTCAGGAAATATATGAAAAATATTTCTTGTTAGTTTCTTTGAAATTTAGGCTTAAAAATTCTCTTACTCAATTTTTTAAAATGAATATCTCTGGGTAGTCTCAAGCACCATTGAGAACTGCCCACAACCTATCTCTAACAGGAACCACAGTGCTTTGAATTTAACACTTGTAGCGTCAAAAACCCCACACATACATTCCCTCAGTTGAGCCTCACACAACTTACACTTGGCGGGTGGCATGGATATCATCATCAAAGTACACCTCAGAGAATACCGAGGACAAATGGATTGTTACAAACCACAGAATCATTAACCTGAACAAGATATTATTGTAAAATCTTCCTTATTCTTCCCCCCCCAAACATTGTTTTGGAGAAGTACAAAGAGCTTATGAGTTTTAATGTATTTATATACTGGGACTAATTTTAAAATTAAGATTGATTTTGTAATATTTTTAATTAGCTAATTCAATGACTAACACTCCCAATGAAATTAAATAGGGCTGATCTTTGTCATCAGTCTTTCTTGGAGCAAATTCATTAGTAATTAAACCACAGCATGAAATTAATTTTAAATACCCACATCCTACCTAGAAAAGCCACTTCACCAATAGTAATTTTAATAAAATCCTTTTGTTTATCATAATTTCTTCCAGTAGTATAGCTACCTTGATGCCTAATCTAATTTGGTGATGGGCAGTTTATTCCAGCTGATAATTAGGATGTTTTTTACATGACCCAAATATTAATGTTTTGATGTAATTTGTGAATTAGATTTTGTGGTATCCACAGAGACCTATAATTAAATCCTAACCTAGGAGTATGTTTTATGATTTAACAAAATAACATTTTAAGTTTTTCTCTAGTATTCCTCCCTGGCCCCCTTGGTGGATGCTGAGTAGACATTGTCTGGTTTGGTACCATATAGCTCCACTAGGAACTACTTGATAATATCTTACATCAAGTTGCTTATTCTGTCTGCTTCTACCTCTCAATGTGTTAGATGAGATGACTACTTCATTAGGTTATAGGATTAAATAGGTGATGCAAAGTGCTTAGAGTTGACCCTGCAAGAATATCTGTTCATGTTGCTAACATGACATTTAGCTTCTTGCAAAGCAACACCATAGTTAACATCAAGATGATGAAGCATTTTTTTTGTTAATGATGAAGACTTTTGAAAAACAAGAGAGACACTAGTTTTCTCTCATCACAAGGGAAAGTTAAGTTTTTTCATAAGGAAAATCAAGTATATATCAAGTATCCATCAAATAAACTTTAAAATATCTTCTTCTCAATCCTTCACATTGTATATAAAATAATTTACTTATAAAATATTTGGGTAGTATTTAAAATAGTTATCACTATATGTTTGGAAAATTCAGGAGATACTTCTAAAAGCAAATGGAAGTTGGAGTATATTTTAGTATTTCTTCGGTAAGAAACTACCCAAAAAGTTACTTTCTGGAGCTCCTAATCAGTAAGATAAGACTGGATTTGGGTCAAATCTCTATTCTTTTTTAAATTGGACCTCAAGATGTTAAATATTTGGTAATGAAAGAATATGAGTTGAAAAATGTAGAATTTCAATTCAGGAGTCAATGGCAGCAAGTAGCTCTCTCTATATATCATGTTTTTCCTTGTTCTGAATTTAGCATCTGAGACCACAGTAATGCTGCACCCTGAGCAAGGTGAGGTCAGTTAAAGCAAACTGTACTTCCTTTTCTCCTCTCCTTGCATATCACTCTGCAAACTAGTGTTGTGCAGCATCCAGGATGCTGAAATGCAAGCTGACTTGTAGTCTTATTTATTATTATTATTATTATTGTCTTTCTAGTTCCGAGTATGTTCTTCATTTTCATAGTTTTTCTAGTTTAATAGATATGACACAGACTTCTGAGATTCATGGGTCAGAGAAATCATATGTTGAACATGAGTTTTCTTGACATGTAGAATTGTCATTTGAACTGTTGTGACCTAAACATGTTAAGATTAAAAACCATATAAGATCAAGTGTGTTCAGGCTGGTAGAAATCTGCCCTGTCTGTGAAAAAAAATAATCTGTACCAATGATGGCACAATGCTTGTGGGAGTAACCAAACAATATCTAATTTGACTTAAGGTTCAATCCATGAAATGAAACCCATATCTGACACAGCTTGGGTGACCAAGAACCAGAGACTAGATTACCCAGAGGCCTAAAGAAAAATCAAATAATACTAGTCTAAAAAATTAAAATTAAAAATAAAGTTATACTATGATATTCTGGTATATTCATAGATTAGTGTCTTGTTCACTCATTATCATAGAAACTTCCTCCTGAAAGAGAAGGAAACAAATACAGAGACACTCCCCACACATACACACATACAACCTAATGTTACATAAACAGAATCTGGGAACACACTTCCTAATGAGAAATTTCTATCAAATTTCTCCGTCAGAGTTCAGGTAATCCTGCAGAAAAGGAGGCAAAAAGGAGTGTAAGAGCCAAAGGGGATGGAGCACACCAGGATAATAAGGTCTCTAAACCAACTGATAAAGCACATATGAACTCACACAGACTGAAGCAGAATATACAAGGTCTATGCAGGTCTGCACCATGTTTTCTGCAGGACTCTTGAATGTGTGAATCAGTGGGTCTTTGATTCTTGTGTCTTTTCTTTGGGTCTCCTTTTCTTCTGATGGTTTGCCTTGTCCAACTTCTTTGTATTTTTTTGTTTTATCTTATATTTTATTTTGTTATTTTTGATGGTCTATGCAAAAGAGGATGTGAAAAGAATGTAAAAGTCAGATGTGGTGATGGAAACAGTGTCTTCCAGACACAGCAGGAATTATGTATTTATGAATTAACAGAGACTGTGGCAGCATACATAAGACCTGCACACGTTCAAGCCAGATCGGGTCCCAGCACTGAGAGGGGAAAATGAACATGATATCCTATCTTTAGCCATAAGCTATTTGAATTGATAACCACAACTGGCAAAGAAAAAACTTTTCCAATGGAGTGTGACTTGATATATAAACTATTCTCCAGGGCGTGCTTTATGCTTAGGAGTAGTTGGCCAACACAAAATGAACTCCATGTTTTGTATGTAGACTTTTTTTTTTTTTCATGTATTTTGCTTTGCCTTTCTTTTGGCCTTGCTGGGGTTTTTTTCCCATCTGTTTGTTTTGATTTTTGTTTTCTGTATGTGTGGGTTTTTTTTTTGTTTGTTTTGAGAGAGAAAGAGAAGAGGGAGGGGTGAGAATATCAAGTTGGGTGAAGAGGAAGGTTTGGAATATTTGAGAGGAGATGGGGAGAAGAAATAATGTGACCAAATTATATTGAAAGGCATTGAAATAAAACAGATCTTGCTTATACCTAAATAAAGTTCCTAAAGGTACTAAGAGTGAGCTTTGAGGCAAGGACCCTCTTTGCCTAGGCTACTGATCCCAACTCCTGCTGTTGGCAAATATTTGCTTTGTTTTGTGGTTATTTCCAAATCCCCTTTCTTATATCCTCCCTTCACTCCTATATCTTGCTCTGCATAAAGTATTCCTTCTTAATGCACCTAGTGACTTGCTCATTCACCAAAATTTAGTTATATTTATTTTGTCCTCAGGTATTTCTGACTTTTCAGGTATGTAGACACTTCCTGTCTATGTGCATCATAAGTCCATTATAGCTGATTGTCAAGATAGCTGGAACTGCAGTCCACATTTTAGTCTTCTGTGAGAATTTTGCTCCTCATGGCAAGGACAGTATAGCAGTTAAAAGCACAGCCATAATATTACATGACTTAGAATACTAGCCATACTACTTCAATACTCATATACACATGGTCAAGTAAAGAGCTACTCATCTGGAAACTGGGGGTGAGTAGCTGTCAACATTTAGTTAACCTGGCCAATTAATGCATTTGGTTCTTGTTTCTATTTATAAATCAATTATAGACATACAGTGTAAATTCAATGTTGATTAAAAATGATCCATCATTTACCTCTAAATGAACAATTGTGTCAGATATAGTGAATTTGACCTAACTACATAAGGTAAAAAATGATTGCAAAATCTATTTATCAGAAAAGACACAAAAGAACTCTTAAAGTAAATCATTCTGTTGTACTTGAAAAGAATGATAAACATCCCTATTAGAGTATAAATTTATTTAGCATCATCTTATACAGCCTAGGCTGTTCTCAACTAACCATCAAACTGTTTCAGCCTTCTAAAGGCTGGGATTGTGAGAATGTGCCATTGGACAAAGCTTGAGTCCAGAATCACTGCTGCTTATAAAACAATGTGATTTCATTATGAGAGGTGTATATGTGGTCATTTGTGTATGTGAGGTGTAAGTGTGGTGATTATATGTGTAATGTGTATGTTTGTTGAAATGTGCTCACTTGTATGTACATCTATGAGGGCTGTAGGTTGGCATCACATGTCTTTCTCTATCACTTTTCACCCTAATTATTGAAATAATGTTCTAATAAAGCCTAGAGCTTACTGGTTGACTAGACTGGTTATTCAGAGAGCTCCTAGGGGCTGACTGTACCCCACAAACATAGTGCTTCAAATACATTACACCTGATTTATATGTGGGTGCTGAGTTTCAATCTTAGGTTCTCATCCTTGTCCAGTGAGCTCTTTGCGCACTGAACATTTGCCCAGTATCCCAAATGTGATGTTGATAAAAATTAACGTATTTCAGATGGTGAAAGTATTTAAGGATGACCTACCAGATTTTGCATTAACCCATCAATTCTTTGATTTGAGTAATGAACAAGTAAGCAAAGTGGAAGAGAAGAAAGTATTTACCTTTTCAAAAACATTGGAAGAATCACAGTAAGATTATAAAACAATGAGTTTTGAGTTAGCTTGTCTTTTTGGTCATTATGGGGAAAGATATCCTTTTTTGAATTACCTATAAATAGTGAAATTTCTTTCTGAGTATTGAATATTTCTTACACATTTTTTCTAAGTATTTATAAAGTATATATGGAATAATAGACAAGTGAATTAAATTTGAAAATTTTTAAAAACACATGAATGGATGACTTAACTCTGTTGTGTTTTAATCAGATAATAAAAATGATAGACACCAAATCTATTGTGTCACTAATGCTGAGAATATGGATTCCTATTTGCTTAGGAAAGAACAAATTATTAAATAAACAACCTCAGATAAACAGATTACAAAGGAAAATAAGTTTGCTTTACACTTTATGGCAAATAAATGATAGGTAAAGGATGAATGTAAATAAATAAAGAACTGAAAGAAAATGGTGAAGACTTAGTGTCTTATAAATATAAAGAACATTAGACAGGAAGATTAAAGAGAAAAATTCATAAAAGAAGTGAAATATAATAAAATTAATAAAAACTATAATTATAACACTAATATATCTGGTAACTGGGAATACTAAATCTGGGGAGGGTACATTTAGTTTTCACAGCTTTTCAGCTCTGAATGTCAAACAAGGAACTGATTCTTTCTGTACCTTGATTCTCTAATGTGTAAAATACTTATAATAACTATGATGATATTGTAATCATCATCTCATAAAGTTTTCCCCGAGTAATAGATAAGGTAATGGTCATTAAGTACTTAGGTAGATAAAGAGGAACAGGAAAAATATTTAGAATATAAATGATGGCCATTACAAATATTTCTTATGCATCTACATTGAGATGGCTCAGGCATGACAGACATGAATACCCAGTTCTTACAATAAGCAACAGACGAAGCAACTAGAACCACAGAACACCTTGATTCCTAATTGTGATGACAAAGAATGATGCTTGATATTTTCAGTTCCCAAATTGCTTACACTAATCGAGCTATTTGGGAAAAAAACCCTGGGGGGGGGGTCATTGATCATAGCACAAGTAATGATTTAAATGAATATGTTGGTAAGATTTTCATCTCTAAGTACTCACTTTTCCTTCTTTTCCTGTATTAAAAGTAGGGCATCAGGAAATTAAGATCCCATTACATGTCACTAATGACCCCCAGAATGTTCTTATACACCCTGAGTTTTACTTACGTTTGATCCTGAGACACTGGCTTTTGTTATTACCTTATAACTTCTTATCCTTCCTTTGCATCAGCCATCCCTGAAATATTAAGACAGCAGGAAAGAAAAAACAGAAGGTGATGAGGGGAAGGCATTCACAAATTGCCTAGCTTCTGATGAAGATATCAGTGTGCTATTTCCATTAGAATTAAATGCAGACCCCTCACATGAAATATGCATTATATGATAATACACAAATTTAATACTGATTTGTTACGTACTAAGGTGTTTGTCATCAATGTAATGTGCTGACATAAATCTGAGGCAGATTTTACAGATATAATTTAAAGGAAAACATGATGAGTGTTGTTTAGAATAATCCAAACGGTTATTTAAAATAGATTGCAATTCCTTATTTGAATGTGATTCTGTATTTTTTATTGCTTTCTTCCTATGACCTTTAACTGGGAAACATATATAAAGGTTGCACACTAATGTTTCAAATGATTCCTTTCATTGTTTTGGTAGGCTTTATACATAAGGTTCTTATTGTCGCTGTAGAAGGGAGAGCTAAAATCAATTTCCTCTTTACCATATTGATAAACAACTCCAGATATAAGAGGTAGAAAGGAGAAACTAGACTTACCTTTGTGTGACCTACATAGGAATGCTGGAAAAAATTAATTCCAGAATATTATGTCAACATTCCTGGAAGCCGTGGATATGATTTACATAGTAGGTCTTCTCTCTCCTCCCAGACGCTTTCATCTCTATACTGTAAATTGCTTTCGTTTTCCCCTCTGAGCCATGCACTTGAGGTATTGTTGTGATAAATTATGGAGGTACAGAACTGAAAATGGTGTGTAGATTGTCTAAGAAATTGAGTGCAGTCAGCCTTAAAAGTGGCAGATGATGTACCAGGCAGCTCCTTTACCCTGGCCATGTCCCATATGTCCTGAATGAACAGCTGCTTTTAACTTTGCCTTTGCCCAGAGAGCATGAGAGTTGCTGGATTTATTGAATTAATAACCACTCCATTATGTGTGTTTTGTTTTCCTGTGAGCGTGAAATCTGGCTCTAATGTTAGGAAAGTGTAAGACAGTGCTTCTTAACAAACAAGGCAGTTATCTATTTGGGGGTTATTATTTAATACTTAATCTTTGGGGGTAGAAAATAATAGGGAAATCCTTTCAAATCTCAGATAAAATGTTTCTAGTAATATTGAGTTTAAAAGGAATTTTGTGGGTTACACAGACAGAAGCCAGCTTTCATTGTGCTTTGTGGTCTGAAGCACAGCTACCAACTGCAATGTGTTTGTGACTGGACAAAGTTTTGTTTTGTTTTTTAATTTGCATGTTTTACAAGAATTGCATAACACATATAAATTTCTCAGCAATATCTTTGTATTTATCTATGTCTATCATCTATCAATCACTTTTCTATAATCTATCATACATCCTATCAATCAATCTATCAATCTATCTATCTATCTATCTATCTATCATCCATCTATCTGTGTATCATCTGTGTAATGTAAAAACAGCTAAATCCTTTGTGAAGAAAATGAGTGAACAAACAGTGTCCTCTCTTTCCTTCACTCCTCATATTCTTAAAGAGTCTGATTCAGCCACAAGTACAAGACTGTAGCAGAAGTAGAACACAGAGCATATAGGAAGGATTGTACCGATACTCTTTACTTCTTCTGACCAAGGGAGCATGAGATAAATCTCCTACCGAGGGGGTCTCAGTCAAGGTCACTTTGACTAATGGTTCTCTTCTTCTCTTTCTCTACTGCTTCATTATTTCTAATCACATCAACTCACAATTATCCCTGTTCTTTCTACAGCTTCTGTCCCCAGAACATCTTAGAGAAGCCACAGGTTGTCCTTCCCCGGGTCTGCTTTTGTGCCTGTATAGTTAGTTCACTTCTGATTTACACAGGCAACAGCAATGGTTGCCCTGTGAAGGCTTCCCAAGAAATAGTTCAGAAAAATCTATTCGATTCATTTATTTCTTGAAAATAAGAGTAATAAAAACAATCACATTCATTTTTTTAAAAGACCACATGTTTTAGCCTTTCACTTTATATGTGGAGAAGCTATGTTCAGGTGATATTTTTAGTTTGCCTTAAAATTTTTTTAAGTGGTTCTAAAAAATATCTGTCAAGTCACAGTTAAATTTCACATGCAAGGAGAAATGCCCATATTTTTAAGTAATCACAGTCTTGGTTTGATATTTGTTTACAGTAGAGAAAATTTTCAAACTATAAAATGACATTCTCTTTTAAAACTTTATTTTAAGGTGAGGCCTTAGAACTACAGTGTATTAAAGTGACTGCAAAAACTATGTGCAGATCTTAAAATGTCCTCTGAATCTTTACAATTAAATCTTGTTTGGCACAGTATATTTTATTTTCTTCATAAAAATATATAACACGACATAGTTAGTAACAAATAAATGCCTACTGTATGCCAAAGCTGCTGAGTGTTGTCCAACTTTCCCAAAGCAACTTTTGTTGACAGGTCATATCCTCATTTTATAAACTGGAGAAATAAAAATTAAAGTTTTAGAAATTTCCACAAAGTTGTAAGTGATTACTCTTAGTTTATTTCCATCAAAAGTTAGACTCAGTCTAGTAATCAGGTGATTTGCATATACATGAAAAGTAAAATCACTAAATTAATATTCATACCATATGTGAAAAGCAAGGGACATAATTTATTACATTTGCCTTTGAAGTATACGCAAATATTTGCATATTTCCATATGCAGAATGCTTATTGCTGATAATATAAAACATTTGAGAAAATAGAATTGAAAATATATTTCATCAATATTAACATCATTAGCCAAATTTCAGTTGTATATTGCATTATCATTGTTTTAAAGACGAATGTAAAATGAAATAAGCTACTTTGTGTGAAAAAGGAATATATCTGGAGGGAGCCAGGAGTTTTTTATGAATAAACTATGGATGTTTTGGCTTTGGGCGAGATGTTCTGTTCTCTTCAGTCTCACAGAGTTCTCCATTTCATTTTTTAGATGGCTTGGTTTGGTGTATTCTATGCCTACCAGTCTGAAAAAAAAGCACAGCAAGGCAGGAGTTACAGACATTTGCCTGCCAGTATAGAGTGTTTGCAGATTTCACAGTGAACAATCAATATACCTTGTTTCTCTTGCTTATTAGTACATATTAGTACTTCTATATATTAATGATCTCTCCGTTCCCTTACAGTTTGTTCACTAAATCCAAAATAACATGACCAATTAAACTATTTATCTACACAAGTTACTATAATTGTGTATAAACTACCTAACAATAGAATACTCACCAATTGCCATGAACAGACAGCCCTTGCTGATCTTATCCTAGTCTCCATCTTAAAGTTCACAAGCAAGGACTCTGTCCTTGACCTGTCAAAGGCTGATTTTGTCACTAACCTCTTCCTCAATGCATGATAAATCCTTCTAATGCACCACAGAAGACCTAGGCTGATGTCAAAGCCTTCATTTTGAAAACATGGTCTACAAGTTATATTAAAAGTATCTTCAAGAGTTAACAATGCAGTTTGAATCAGGATAATTCATCTTCTAAAGGCACATGTTTTTTTTTTCCTACTAGGGAAAACCAATGAGGCTTGGATTCTTTTCGTCTCATGTTGGAAATTTGGGATCCTATCCAGGGCTCTGCACATGCCTGGAAAGTACTCTCCTGTTGCATACCTAGCCCGGTAAAAACTCAATTTCCAAGCTAATTTCCATCTGCTTGTCTTCCTAACAATGAGGAATGCTGACTGTGGGCTGCCTTATGGAGGGCTGGCACTAAAGTTGTACCTGAATGTTGATGGCTATTTACAGAGGACAGCTTCCAAGGATCCATTTCTTATAGAAAGAATACTGTGATCTTAAGTAAAACTTTGGTGGCATTAGGTCATCTTAGATTGGCATAATAGTAAAATAGACAAACTTCCTTTTTATAAGAGGCTAGTGCCTACCTCTTATAGAGCAGGCCCTAAAATTTGTTTATGCATAAAACTTGAATTTCTTACCAAACTTTCTGGCATTTGTCCTTTTCAAAATTACTCATAAAACATCCATGCAGGTAATATGTGAAACCTTTATCATATATCTTATTAAGCATTATTTTATTATTCACTGAAATTTAAAAACAAATCAAATCTGATTACTTCTATAATTTTTGATATGCTAACTCTGGGGATTTTGATTTATTAGCAATTGCATTCAATGAAAAATATCCTTGTAGAAGCTACTGAATTGCTTGGTATAGGTAATCATACACAGGACAAAGTTGTCACCTGTGCTGAGAAGGCAAGAAGGACACAGGAGGTGAAAACCTGCCTCTGAAGGAACACTGGTCACAGAAGTCAAATATTTGCATTTCAGTGCTCAGATTTTAAGTGATGCTCTAACTATACAGGTTGCTGTTAAAGCTCAGGCACAATTGCGGCCCTTCATTCTTAAGGCACCAGACTGTGGCAGCATTCTGCAGTAGCAACCACCTGGGTGGTCTGTAAGCATTGCCCCAGGAGGTAGGCACTGTCATAGTCTAATCCGGATGTTACAGAGGTATGTAACATGGCTTGTCTTGAAAGTTTAGTTTATGTGTTGTCTGGTCCTTTGCAGGCAGATCGACATTCTTTCACCCTCTTTTGGGACCTCTGGGGGAATGAATGGGCTTGAAAGCTATTAACTCATTTCAAGTAAAGATGAAACGAGACCCAAAGATTACATTGAAATATAAAAATATGTAGAAGAGGATTAACGAACTCTTCAAATTGAAGTTCAGATTTCAAGTTTGTGTGTTAAATTTGTACTTAATTTTTGTTCTGTGCTGATGTTACCTGATCCTGTGTCACACATGGTAAATAAAATTAACTGGCACATATTTTAAATACTGGGGACAGTGCAAGAATACTTGGTGGGCCTAATGACATGTGGCCATTACTATGTTAACATGAAAAGGAGAATGAATGCTAATCTTTAATGGAATTGAGAAGAATTGCTGCAAACACTGGGAGTTTAGAAGCCAGGAAGAACCCTCATCATGGGCTCCTCATAGAAAGCTCAGCACCTGTAGCTGCCCCCTCATATCCAGCCACCAAGCACCTGCCCTGCCTACAGCCTCTGAGAAACCAATGTAACTGCTCCAGTAAATCACAGTGGCATCTCCCTCCAGACTAACCGAAAGGGAAGAAGTTCAAACCACACATTCCAATCATCCTGGGCCACCTGTAATTTAAGGTGAAAGCACTGACTTTTTCCTTGACATGCATAAGGAGAGGAGCCCTACCTCCCCACTGTGACCTTTCACTCATTTTAGAGAATTAAATAGAGCTTACTGAAGGCTAACCTTCTCCCTTTTTGTTGCACCTGCACACATCCCAAAGCAAGAATGCCAAGCCTAAATGATCCTTGAAAGCAGGGAAACAACGATGACCTTTTGTGAGGAAGTCTTCCTGGAAAACATCTGGGGGAAAGATCTTGATGATATTATAATCAATGTCAAAAGAACTGATCATTGGAGAAAACACTGAGTTTATTTCCAATGGAGCTTCGCATTCCCAGGAAAGGGAACACTTTTGAAATTGATTGAAAAAGAAAAACAAAGAAAAGAAATGAAGCTCTGCCCTTAATTTATATAGATTGAGTGAAAGAGGGAAAAAAAGTGTAAAGTAATTATTTGAGGGTTACTAAGATGAATATTCAAATTTCATTATAAGCAGTTATCTTCAGTGAGAAATCCTGTGGAAGTATGCTGCTTAGAATAATTCAAGTAAGAAATCCAGTGTAAATGGTTTTAATCCCTTCTAGCTAAATTAATATGGTGTGGATGCCTTGTGGATACAGACTCGGTTATCTTTCTTGTTGACACACATAAAAAAATTCCGGCTGGGCACACATGATTTATTCTTTATATCTGGAGCCGTGCTGTAATCATTCACCCCTTTTCAAGTCTACTTTGGCAACTTTATCTTGCTTGCTGTTTGCATTTTTTTTTTTTTGAAAGTGAAAATATATTCCACAGTGTTTGATGTGTTGATTGGTAGGAAGGTAAAGACAGCTGCACATGGTCCCTTGAGACAGGGCTCAGTGGCTAAATGAAGACCTCTCATGCTTTCTTGTTAGCCAAGATAGATCTACATCCCGATGAACCAGAGCTAGTCAATAGCTGGGGCTCTCTGCACATGTGACCAGGAGCCACAAATCAGTTTTCCCTAGGACTTAGTTATCGGCATTTTGTGCCGTAGGCTATGCCCTTGCTGCTGCAGGCTGTAATTTTTCCTCGAGTGAAGTTTTTAAAGTCACAGGCTGAGACTGGAACTGGGCTCTCCCAGCAACAAGGCTGTCACCAGCCTGCCAGATATCAATGGCCCATCAAATAAATTGTGACTTTAATGTACTAAGCCTCTTACTGCTAAAGAGACTCAGTACTCCCAGGATTTCCCAGTTCTGGGCTGCCCTTCGCCAGATTTATTTTTAGATGTCTGCTTACTTCTGGGCCACACAGTGTTTATTACACTACTATATATGTACATAGTTTGGCCTGTTGAAATTTTATGTCACACTTGGATTTCTATCAAATTTTTGTCTAGGTTACAACATAACTAGATTCTGCCTATCGGATCCACATTGCTTCTAGAAATATCTGTCTACATTTTACCTTTGTCTCCTTTAAAATCTTGTGATATTTCTTTGTCTATTTCAATGGAATCCTGAAAGATATTCTTGTAGTAGGTTCAAGGATTACCTTTATTAAGCAGACATGATGAAGCTTTTGGTCAACAGACTGTCATTGAAAGCAGCCAAATGACATTAGAAAAGTTTCTTCTATAACACTCATAGAAAAACAAGTATAATTTGGTATATTTAAATTTTTTCTTTTGATTCTCTTTTGATTTGTCAGTTATCAAGAGAAATGTGTTGAACTCCTAAATTATGTATAAAATATGTATTCTAATGAAGCTATGTGACTCAGTGTATCGTCTTCCTCTATTTTTAACAGTGTTATTAAAATCTAATAGTCATTTAAATGCATATATTTAACATACATATATAACATATATACATTGACTTTAAAAGATGATAATTCTTTTCTTCTCAAACATTAGAACTATTTAGTCTCAATGTGTATGGGGTAGAGAAGAGAGTAAGCAATGATGTGATTTATAATAAAATTTCTTCAAATGTGATAAATTATATTTAAATAACAGAAGAAACCTGATTTAGTTTAGCAAAAATAATCTACTGGAATATAATTAATTTTCAGTTTTGTGATTCAAAGTAAAAATCTGCGCACCTATACTATCATTTAAGAGTAAGTATGACCATTTAGAAGTTATTTGCCTGCTACTCATCTCATCTCCTTTTCTTTTCAGACATGTTTTTCTCTTCAAATTAAAAATTTAAGATGTTATATTAATACAGTATCAATTAATGGCATTTATCATACTTGTGTATTTTGTGTCTAAGAGCTTGCCAAGATGTCTAAACTGAGTTAAGCTGATGGTAGTAGAGGTAGTTTAGCATCTACCCTGGGAACTGGCTGTTGTTAACCTCTGTTACCATTCATTTTCTGGCTCTCACTATGCAGATCCTGGGTCTTCTTTCTCCTTTGATGCTCTCTTATTCCACCCAGCATCCATATGCTGAAGTGTCCCTGATTTTCTAAGAGGTAAAGATATCACATTGCCCAGTTAAGAGGAGAGGACAGTAAGGCACAGAGTTCAGTAATGAAGTCCAGGGCTTTTAAACTTCATTTCAGGGCAGGTAAGATGGTCTAGGGGATAAAGGCACCTGCTGCTGAGCCAGACAGCCTTAGTTTAATACAAATAGTTGAAAAACAAAAAACAGCTCAACAAATTTTCCTATGACCTTCACATGTGGCCATGATACATGTATAAAAACACAAATACACTTCACACAATTAAAAATTAAACTACACTCCAGTTCCCAGTTTTTCTATTAGATGTATTCACAAAAAGGTATTTTCAAATAATAATGTGATCAGGCCATTTATTTAAAGGTTTTCAGTGACTTTGCTTTGGTCATAAGATCAAGGTCAAACTGATAATTTGGCCTCTGCCTAACAAAGCTGTATATTGTTTTAGGAATAAAGAATGAAATTGTCTAGAATAAATTGATATATACTTTACTGACATATTCTGAATAATACTAAATAAAAGAATTTTACAATGAAAAATAAAAGTAGCCAGATGCTTCTTCTTTGTAAACTAGTCGATATTTTAAATTTGGGGCCCCACTGTTGTCTTGGAAATGTTTATGATATTGATTTTTAC
The DNA here is from genome assembly GCA_004025045.1 of Sigmodon hispidus. Classification (NCBI taxonomy): domain Eukaryota; kingdom Metazoa; phylum Chordata; class Mammalia; order Rodentia; family Cricetidae; genus Sigmodon; species Sigmodon hispidus. The sequence continues at coordinate 7,363 of PVIH01014669.1, read as the reverse complement.
TACTGCTATTAGGAGGATCAGGGGTTATTTTTGCAACAGGAGCATCATTTTCAGCTGTTGGGTCAAGCTCACTTCCATTGCACACCCCATTGTCAGCCCATACGCTGCTGGCCCTGTTAGTTGCACAACCTCTTCTCAGATAGAGGTAAGGAACTGACCTTGGAGAGGAACCTGAAGACTGCAGATCCCTGACAGCACCAGTTCTCATTCCCCTCCATTTTCAGGAGGGTACGGGGCAATATGTCCATCTTCCTCTACCACTGTTAGTTATTGTTCTTCTGCAAAAGTTTAAAGCCCCCAATTTTGAGGGTAGCATTTATAAATGGCGTGAATGGTATACGGTGCCCTGGCTTCAGACTCTCTATATTTTTTTCTTCTCAGGACCAGATAATAGCACTCAAACAAGATTCTTTATAGTTTTCACTATGGCCACTTTTCCAGCTTAGATAAGCATGTGCTATAATTGCTTTCATATAGACTCTTCTTTGTTGTGTACCTGCTCAATGCTCACTTATAATCTGCCAGCTAAACAACACCTCTTCCCAGATATTAACAAAGGCTAAAGGATATATATATACATATATATATATATATATAATTATATATATATATATAATTTCTTTAGCCCATTTGGAAAACATAGTAGTCTATCAGACATTATTGTTACCTGGCATAATTGACAGAACTCCAGTCAGAAAGAAATTGAAAAGACAAGATCAAAGATAAAATCATGGATGGCAAGCTCTTACACAGTCTCTGTGCATGTTAATCATTTGTTTACTCATAGCTCTCAAAGCTCCTAGACAAAGTTGGTTGAAGTCCCTTAATGGAATTATTATCCCTTACTGGAAGCAATGTAAGGTATCCCCTGTCCCATTTCTCTCCATATTTCTACATTTGCTATACTCCAGAATAGCCACAGCCCAACAAGCAGAGTGGGTGGAAAAAGCAAGACCTATTCTATTTCCAACTCAAAGCTCTCCTCCAGGAAGTACCCATGGGCCACACACCCCACACAATGGCCTGCTCTTCCACTGAATTTACCACCTGCTGCTGCAATATTTAAGTTACTGATTTGTACTGTGTACTTAAGCCTTTTATCCCAAGTAGCATGAGTGCACAGTACAGGAGGTTTTACGTGTTTGCCTTCCTTCCCTTTACTCAGTAGCCAGGCCACCTAGTAAGTCCTCAACACATATTTATTGAATAAATGAGTGAATTGTATAACAGGTGCTCATACATACGAACAGTTCAGATAATGAGGAAAGGAAAAACACATACAACTTATGCCGTCTGTGACTCATTCAAAAGTCATGGATATCTCACAAAAGTCCCATTCAAATCTTCTATGAATTACACTTGACATATCTTAATAACTCTTCAATAAGATAATATTATTTCATAAGAACGATTTTAAGATTATTCTATACACATATCTTAACTGAATATTTTTAGAAGCTTTTGATTTTGTCACTTTTTTAAAAATATTGACACAGGTCCCTGAATATATCAGGAATATACCAGCATAATGTTTTTTTATCAAGTAATGACACTCATTAAATATCAAGACAAAAGAAAAAATTAAGAATAATAGGCACACTCAGAAAAATTTGCAGTTGAGGTCTGAATAAGTAAAATAACCAGAAACGTCATAATTAACTGCATATTAATGTCTCAGTTTCTATTGTCATAATTAAAATTTTAATATATATTATATGTAATAATACTTTTAAAAGTATTGTCCCTTATTGGTATCCAATGTTTTCCCCTTGTGTTGTTGCATTTTGAAGTATAGAAAAGCATATTCCCTAACCAACATTTAACCAGTATTTGCTTCTTACTCTCTTAGGATGCAAAGGACAAAGGCACATTTTCGAGCTGTGCCTCCTGCATGCAGGGAGCCCCATTGCAGCTATTTGGGGTTTGAGCTGCACATTAGTGGAATCAAATCACACATTTTCTGAGTGCCACTGTGCAAACAGAGGAAGAACAAAAGCCAGATCCTGGAAAAGTAATTCTTCTTGGATGGTTTGAGGAGTGTGTGGAGTGTGCTCTGTCTTTTCCAGCCTCCTGCAGTGCAAGTGATTAGTTAAGGCAACACTCTAAACCTGTTAGTTGTACCTCTTTTAAACCATTTTAAATTATGGAAAAGATAGTCCTCAAGAAATTAATTAAAGTTTTGGACAATAACGCAATGAGGGATATCTATGTTTGCAGTCTTTTCTCTCTGCTTGCATACATCTTTCTCTGTCAAGTATATCAAACAGCTAATTAGCCTCATTTTAAGAGCTTCCCTGCTCACATCACTTAAAAGGATCTTTGGGCTGCCTTCTTAGAAGGCTCACACTTTCTGTGCATTGGCTTTCTAAACACTATCTAGACTTTGAAGAGATCTATTCTTCTTACATTGGAGGAGCATTAAATCAGGTGGACTTTCTTCCCTTAAGACCAATTCAATTTCTTTCTCCACTACTGATCAACATTTTATAAATAGTCTTGTAAGGATTGTTAAGCCTATTTTACCTAGTATTTGCTTATTTTCATTAAATACCTCTGGGTTTGTTGAAAACATCTGAAAAACATTAGCATGGCTGCTTTTTATTAAGACATATGGTACCAAAAGGAAAAAAAAAAAGCATGAGAGACCAAAGTGTTGCTTTCATTTAGCATAAAGTGTTAGTAGCATGACAAAAGTTTGATGTTTCAAACACCCATTTCAGAAATAACTGCAGGTCACATGATCTAAGGATATCACATGTTAGCACATGTTTAAAGTTATAACTATAACCAGAGACAGAATTTCTGACTCACAGCTTCCGTGAATCTGAACTATCACATGTCATCTCAAGTTGACTATAAAAATAACTCTGGACGCCAGAGTGCTTCAATTAAACCATGAAATATTGTGATATTTTAACACAGGTGATATCAAGAGTCAGTGCTGAAATAGGCACATGGCTGTGAGTTACAATCATCTCCTTGAAGCATTATTGTTGAAGGCAGATGTCCAAAACATTGTCTCTCTTCATAAGTCAGAAGCATGCAACAGAATGCAACAAGGAAAAGGCAGAGTGTTATGTTTAAATGAGTTCTTGGTCCTTTTTCCCTACCTGAATCTCTATCTAAATATGTGAATATAACATGGAAAATATGAGGTAGCAAGAGGTCTAAGAACCCAAGAGTGTTCACAATAGCATCTCTGTACTACACAGAGTACTGCAAGATACTCATTCAGTGAAACCAAATAGATGTTTGTGAAATAATAACAATAATATAAGAGACACATTTTACCTCATTGTGGTCTTGATATGACTTAAAGCATTCTGAATTCTTTGAAAATAATAATTAAATTAAAATTGGAACAGTTACTTGAGATTGTTTATTCCTAAATGCATCCACAACATATCAGGGTGCACACCCATGTAGAAAGCTCAAGTAATATGTCCATTATATTGTATTTAATATTTTACACCAGGCAATGGGAATCTATTATCCTGCATCTTAAAATCCAGAAGAAACTATCAAAGGGTAGAAATGGAAAACATTGGGATAGAGTAGATAGAGACAGGATGGAAGTGGGATGAGGAGGAAGAGGAAAAGAACCATCATCTGCCAGAATAAAATAATTACTTGTTGGGAAATGCTTAATATGAATGATGTGAACTGGCCCAATAGACAGTTAAGTGTTTAAGAAGTAAAAGGTCAGTGGTGGAAAGTATTTCACTGAAGGGTGTGATGCTTGACCTCTGTTTTTGAAGTAAAGCACACTGGATTTAACCTTCCTTTTTCCTCCCTTTGTTTGAAGATTTTATTAAAACAAAACCCCTAAGCTGCATTAATGCTTAATAAAGTATATTTTCATACAAAGCAGAAAATAATTTTAATGAAAATAAATATTATGGTTTCAAAGAAGCCAGGTTGATACATGAACTACCCAAATACATTGAAGAAAAATAAAAACACATGAACACTTATCCTTCTATTTATGTTTTGCTAGATGTGTGATTCTACATTCTGTACTTTAAAAATATACACCTGAAACATCAGACATATGGCTATGTGTAAAATTAATATTAAGTAAGGTGTAGGCAGTCTTTGATAGGATGAGACAAAGGCAAATCTGTCAAGCAGAAGTTGTAAATTGGAATTTATTTTCTATTATGTTTTTCTATGACAAACATACCTGAGAAATAGGAGTTTTCACCCATCTGTTTTGAGAGTGTTAACTTGGTAGGATCTGGACTTTAGAAATCATGTAGAAAATGACCCAAACGCATATAAAACATTCTGAAGTTTGGGGGCTGAGGGTCTTATTGACCATCACCTCATCATGCACATTATAGTTGAGAAAAATCCAAGATCTAGAAATTAGAATTTTTCAAAAAGTTATCATCTATATTTGTCAAGGACCTTCCATGTGTAGAAAATGTCTATTTAAGAACACATAAATAATGGATGAATGAAGGTCAGGAGGGGCAGCATCTGTTAACATCCTGTTTGTAGCACTTCCCATTGAATCATACAGCAACTTTCATGAGAGTTACATTTGAAATTTGGTTTTGTAAAAGTATGATTAACTGATCTTTTACAGTTACCTGCCCTATTACAAGAGTGGTTCTTCTTAAATAATTATTTTTATGTAAATTGGTGTTTTGCCTGCATGTATAACTGTGTAAACATGTCAGATCTTGGAATTACAGACAGTTGTTGGCTGCCATGTGGATACTGGGAATCAAACTCAGGTCCTCCAGAAGAACAGTCAATGGTCTTAACCACTGAGTCATCTCTCCAGCCCTGAAAGTGGTTCTTTGCCATCTTTTTTCTGTGTGAAGCCTAAAAACATTGTCATAGGCTATATGTACATTTGACAGAAAGGATTTTACCATTCTTTTTTTTAAAGTAGATGACTTATTACACTGTACCGACTAGATTTTTATCAACTCCTGCTAACTGGGGTCATCTGAGAGGAAGGAACCTCTACTGTGGAAATGGCTACATTAGATTGGCCTGTAGGCAAGTCTGTACAGCATTTTCTTGCTTGATGATTGATGTGGAAGAGCCCAGACCATTGTGGGTGGACACTAGCAAGACTGTAAGCAGCATTCCTCCAGTGTCTCAGCATCAACTAGGTTCTTTCTTTGAGTTCTTGCTCTGAATTCAAACTATAAGATGGAATAAACCCTTTCATGTTTAGTACTAAATGTCATGGTGTTTTATCACAGCAATATAAATCCCAACTTAGATGAAATTTGGTGCCAAGTTTTAGGATGTTTCTGTGACAGATATGATTATGTTTTCATATGAAGGTGCAAAGACTTTGGGTCTTTAGGCTAGAAAAACCATTAAGTGTTCAAAGCTTGGTGAGATGCTAAAGAACCTGAAGGATAAATCTGAAAGCAACGCTTATAATACTCTGGATGCCTGGCTGGTGAAATTTTAGAAGAAAGCAATATTGAGGCCATTTGATACTTTGAATTAGATTCTGCTTTTTTAAAAAAGATTTATTTATTATGTATACAGTACCCAGAAGAGAGCACCAGATCTCATCATAAATGGTTGTGAGCCACCATGCAGTTGCTGGGAATTGAACTCAGGACCTCTGGAAGAACAGTTAGTGCTCTTAATGTCTGAGTCATCAGTTTTAGTTGACTATGGCAGAAGTATTACTCTTTACTAATACGAGACTAGCACTTTTGCTTTGCCAAGAAATTTTGAGAAATTAGTAATATCACTGGGGATAATAAATATGAAATATTTCCCCAGAGCCAGCCCATGGAACTTGAGATTCAGAGAGAAACTAAGACTGCATCTTATGCAGCAGCCAACTTGGTAGAGTAAGTGTTTCAAGTGGTATCGGTATGAAGGCATGAGGGATCATGGAGAATAGCTGAGGCTTGGCACTGTTTGGCAAGGCTGAAGTCCCTGAAGAGAGACTGAGAAAGGCCATTGGTGAAGGTGCAGTCTCAGTTGCAGTTGAAGTCTCAAGACTAAAGGGATCATGGAGAAAAGTTAAAATGGCAGGTTTAGAGTCCCTGTGGGGAGCCCAGAAGGAATGTTGATGAAGGGGCATGTAAGTTGCAGTGGCAACCCCAACAATTTGAAGATGGCTCTACTCCAGAACAACTGCCAAACAGTCATGGAGTGGAGCCAGCCTGAGCCTAGGCGGTGAGTTATCTACTCTGTATGGCAGAAACAGAGAAGTATGACTCTCCAAACCCTTTGGAGCCTAGAAGATCATGGTGAATTTCAGAATTGGACACTGAATTATACATACTGTTGGAGTTTGGTTTTGTTTTATTCATGCTATGACTGGGCCTTGGTTCTCCTGTCTTTGGATAGGAAAGTATGTAATGTACTTTGGATTTTACACATGCCACAGTTAAGAGACTTTGGAATTTTAGAAAAAAACTAAAGAATTAAAAACTTTAAAAACTTGGTATTTTAAGTCCTTGTGTCTTTCAAAATTATGTATATTTTGATAATCAAAAAATCTTATTTGTTTAGTATGCCTTGTGATGTTATGGGATCATGTCATATTGGAGACAAATGAGAAAGGAAAAGTTATAGTTGAACTTTGATGTATTTGCATAGCAAGTAGACAAGGAGTCAATTGTGCTGGCATGCTGGCTGCTTTCCTTTCTTTGCTTATTTTGTTTTTGTTTATATAACTTGATACAATCTAGAGTCATCTGAGAGGAGGGATCCTCTTGAATAAGTGACTCCATAAGATTGGCCTGTTAATACTAGTACCAGAGCTCATCATGATGTGGATCCATCCATATCTTCCAGTTTAGGAGTCAGGTTTATGCTCAGGTTTTAGGATCATCAACCCCATTTAGCTCACTTGCTTCATTTGAATTCCTCCTGTTTTGTCGCGCCCAACCTTGCCAGCAAGGAAGAATGCGACTCAGGATTCTTCTCTCCAGCCGTTTTATTCAGGACCTGTGCACAATCTTCTGACTTCCGACTTCTGACCCCGGGGGAAGCCCGCTCGTGGCTAAATACCCTCTGGGCCTCCAACCCCAGTAAGCTACGTGGACATCGCCCATAGGTCCTAGGACGCGGAAGCAAGCCACCATCCTCACCTACAGCCAAAAAAGGAGTTGTTTACTGCCGAGAGCACTAGCCCTCGAGAGGGCTGAAGGCGGAAACTGGCGCCATCTGTAGGGCGCGGTACAATGCTCCCTACAGTTCCCCCTTCTTTATTAAAAAAGGCAGGCAGAAGCAGAGGTCTAGTCTCTGAAGTGCAAAAGGAACATGTACAAGTATTGCTCCGGGTGTCATCCACCCAGACAATCCCTGACCTGTCCGACACCCTTTTCACAGAGGCAGGCAGTTGGGTGTCAACCTGCATGCAACCAGA
>PVIH01014668.1:0-52760 GCA_004025045.1 Sigmodon hispidus | reverse complement strand
TTTTTTTTTTTTTTAAAAAAAAAAAAAAAAAAAAAAAAAAAAAAAAAAAAAAAAAAAAAAAAAAAAAAAGAAAGGTCACAGAGCCAAATTCCACAGGACATGAAGGCACAGTAACTATGAAACATAAGCAAATAAAGACTTCAAAAATTAAAGTGAAAATGGAAGATAAAAAAATATTTAAATCATTTGTGTAAAATTTCAACTACTGCTGAATTATTTTAACCATGTAAATTTTAACTTATTAAAAACATTGAAAATTGCTTTAAAAAAAAAAAAAAAAAAAAGTTATGTGTCAATACCAGTTTGGAGGTTATTAGGTGAAGGACAGGACCACAAGTGGGGTCGCCTCTTCATCTTCATGCAGGGTCGCCTCTTCATCATCTTCCGTTTGGGCAATACATCCTTACTTTGTTGATTTTTTTCCATGATTAAGTAGAGTCAGATATAATTTAAAATACTTTGGATTAGAAAAATGTACCTCCAGTATGACTTCTCTTGCACTTGAAAAGAAAGCCATATAAATTAAAACCAACCTGAGTACTCTGACTGATTATGCATGTCAGAATTCCCCTAGGGTGACAGAAATGAATCTGATGAAGGCAGCGCCGCTCAAATCCTTGGTATATGGAGCATGAATCTTTAAGATCCATGTTTGTTTACACATGAAAAGACAAAAATACTATTTCAGAGTGAAAAATCACAACGTCAAAAAGCTTTTGGTCATCAAATCAACAATTTGATGAGTTAAGTCAAAATGAATCTGAAACATATGGATTGAAATTCTCTTACCAAACAAATAAATTTAAAAGAAAAAAGAACTCTGAAAATGTGTTTTGAATTTTCTTAAATCCAAAATGTTTGAAAAATAATTTGAAGCAATTGGTGGAATGAAATGTGTGTGGCGTCTCCCAATTTGGGGACTCGCCGGCTGACTCTGCAATGATAACATTGCATTTTTTAAAAATGAGCAAATACTAAGGGAAATTGGTTTCCTCTGTATTTGCCCACAAACAAAATTGAAATGTATATAGTAAGTATCTTTATCTTTTCATAATGAATAAAAATTACAATAGCCACAGAATCCTTTGAACACATTTTATTTATTTATTTATTTATTTATTTTCTAATAGTAATTTGTGTTAAAGGAAGAATTGATTTTTACCGATGATTTCCATGCTTCTTTCTGTTTTATTAACTGGTAATCTAGCAGCTAACTTTGATAGAGGGGTTCTGTGCTCATAGTGTTTGCATAAGTACTTAAGGGATAATGATATCTTTACATGTTAAGAAGCACTGTGTTGGTACCATGATAACACAAAGCTTATAGATCACAACTACTATCATTTTGAAAGTAGTAATAAAATAATAGCACAATATTATTAAAATTATATTTGATTCTCTCTCAGATGATATTCAATCATTTTGTATTGAAATTAAGATACTGCTTTTATTTATTTTTATTGAAAATAGCTTTATGCAATATATTCTGATTTTATTTTTTCCTTCCTAACTCCTCCTAGACTGTGACCACTCTGCTGCCCATCCAAATCCACAACCTCTCTTTCTTTCATTTAAAAACAAACATCTAAAAAAATAACAAAATAAGGTAAATTTAAAATAAACTAGAATAGGACAAAACAAACAAACAGAAAAAAGAGCCAAAGAGAAAACACAACAAATTACAGACACAGAGAGGTCCACATTTGCACACATAAAAATTCTGTAAGAACACAAAACTGGAAAACATATAAGAGAAAGATCTATAAGAGTTTTAAAAGCCCAGAAAAAGCATTGTGAGGCAGAACAAACAGAACACCCGACATGCCACTGAGTTCATTTTATGTTGGCCATCTATCTACAGCTGGGTTAGGGACCTGTCCTTAAGTGTGGTTTGTACACCCAGTCGGACACCATTGGAGAAAATTAAGAAATTATGTTTTCTTTAATGAGTGTTCTTTTTCTTTTATTTGTCTCTTATTTTTCTTTTGCCACTGCTGATCTATATACTCTATATTTCACACTTTTGTATTGATAATTGCTATCCCTAGTTTCATGATAACTAATGAGTTTCTGGGGTAATACTGTTTTGATAGAAGATCATAGAGTGCCTTTACTGTAAACAAAACCTGCCTTTGTTCTTTTTAAATCATTTCAACTCTGGCAGAATCTATGCACAAAGAGGCACCAAAAGGTACAATGTCATCCAAAGGAGTGGGGCATATCAGGCAATAGAAAACAGCATCTTCCAAATCCCCTGAGTTCAAATGCTGGTCTTGTCAATGAATAGTTGAGTGTTCTATTGCAACAGGCCTACCTTTGTCAACCCCATTTATTCTTTTCCATTTATAAAACAGGGGCAATAGTAATACTTATCTTGGTTGTTATATCAATGGAGAAAATGCATGAAATGTTCATGGAGCAGGATTTAAGATCTAGCTATGAAATTAACAGGTTTATGCTGTGTTTTCAATATTGGAAAGAAACTAGAATGTGGGAAATAGAGGACCTAATAAATAGAGGACCTAATAATGAGAAAACAGATTTAATCCTCAAGTTACAATAAAAATAAATATTTTTCTACAATTAACTAAAAGCATCGTCTTATTCTTAGAGTTATAGTTAAATGGGAAAAAAAGAGCAAGTAAGAGAAATTTCTAGTATTATCAAACCAGTTCATGCATCTCTTCTAGACCACTTAATACAAGACACTTATCTGTAGCAAGGGTAATAGAATTCTGGTGTAAATTTTAATAATTGCAGCAGTGATTACCTTCGGATCCGGTGAGTTCATTATTGGCTGAACAATTTCGGAGACTCTCGTTAAATGGTCCATGGAATGAATCAGGCATGGAATTAACCCATCTTTAGTTCCCTAAAGCTTATGTTCCATGAAGGAGTACTTAAATTGCTTTGTGCCTATACCTTGGTACATCTGGGGAAAAAAATTAGTTCTTTAAAATACTTAAGCACAAGATTCTATGTGAACTGACCCTTAAGTAACTAAAAGTGAAAAGGGGGGAAATACCAGCATTAGAAATTATTTTTAAAAACTACCAACTTTCTCCTGCAGCAATTTAAGTGCAAGTTATTACTGTCTGTGCCCTGTGCATTGGATGCCAGTTAAAGGCAGCTGCCCTGTCCCAGTCTGGAAACTCTCTGCAGGAGATCCAGCAGAAAAGAAGTATTTTGTACAATGGAAGGATAGGTACTGGGTTAATAAACATTATTTTTTAAGAGCTCTAGTGAAATCCAAGTAGTCTTTTAATTGTTTAGAGTGTTGCTCATTAAGTGTGGACACTGAACTGGATTTGCTGAATTTGTTAGACTACCTCTAATATTCTAAGATATATAAATCATTGTAAACACACACACTTAGAATAGAAAAAGTAGGCACTATTTCTTTACTAGAGTTGTCTTGGAAACCTATTAGTATCATTTAATTTTTAGAAAATTACCACTTATTAATCCTAAAATATTCTCTTTTTTGGTGGTAGTAGGTTTTATAAATTATTATTTTTATGTTAGCATTAGTTTCTTTTTTAAATTAGAAAAAGGACTTTTTTTCCATGTATCCCTGCCCCCTTGCTCACCCATCCTTCCCTGTTTCCAATCCCTCCCAGTCTGCCTTCAGCCTCCCTCCACCCATCCCCTGATCCCCTCCCCCAAAAAGGCAGATAGCCCCAAGGTGGGTCAGCTCAGCATGGAGCATCCACTTCAGGCAGGTCCAATTTCCTCATCCCCATATCAAGGCTGAGTTAGGCACTCCTCTGCAGGGAATGGACTCCAAGATACCAGCCCATTTACAGGAACAGAGTCTGATCCGACCCCTGGAGGCTCTACATACAGCCCATGCTAATCGACAGATGCTTACCCTTGGAGGGCCTAGGTCTTTGTCCTATGGTTCCCCGAGGAAAGTTCTCCGGGACAGTTCTCGATTCAGTGTGCTCTCCAGAGCTCCAGGCCATTATCTCTGTGGGACTCCTCCTCACACTCCATATCTCCTTGTTCATACAGACTCTTCTCCACTCTCCAGATGGAAGGGGAGCTCAACCTAGTGCTCATCCATGGATCTCTGCCTCCACCTCCATTCATTGTTGGGTGCAGGTTCTGTGGTGACACTTAGGGGGGTTATTTATTTGATTACAGGGGACATCCAGTTTAGGCTCCTCCTTTATTATTAGTTGGGGACCTATCCAGGGACATCCTGTGTGTTTCTGGGGGTTTCCCAGTCTCCTTCTAGCCCTGCATTGGCTTCCTCTATCAAGATATCTTGTTTTTTCTCTCCCTTTTTGTTGCTCCTTTCACTCAACCATCTCTTTCTCTCATGATGTGTTACCATGTCTCTCTGGTTGCTACCTGTTATGGTCCCAATTTGCTAATGAGATCCCCTCCATTTTTTCTTCCTAGGAGAATCCCTGGCTGTCTCATTTAAGTTCCTTCTGATCCCAAGCTGTTCAGGGGTTGTGTTTTTCAGCTTGGGTATTCTTTACTTTTTGTCTAAAATCTACTTATGACTGAGTACTAAAATTTGCAGGAAAATGAATGGATTTGGAGAATATCCTCTTGAGTGATGTATCACAAGCCCAGAAATTTAGACATGGGATGCATTCCTAAAATATCCCTAATAAAATATTAGGAGATTCTAGAATCATTGAATCTGGGGATATTTGAGTCTTTGCCAAATTATTTTATAGTCTGTATTTCTAGTGTTGGAGAACTCAGGAAGTCTACCAATCTTCACCAGGCTCTACTTTTTAGTAAGCTATCCTTTATGTTCAGATGTAATGTATTCATTATAACACCCACCAACTGCCCTAATTATACAGATAGCACCACACAGTTCAGATCTAATTCCTTCTCACAGTAGTGGTCTCTGTTTCCAATCCAATTAGATTCACTTACTGGACACTTCCTATGTGCTGTCATTGATCACTTAACAACACTGTAGGTCTTTATCTTCTTCTTAACATGCTCTATCACTTGTAAATGGCAGTACATTACCCATACAATGAATATCTGTGTTTAGTGTGATGAATGCATTACATAGGCAGGGATATCATCAACTTTAGACTAGTTTCTATATGGTCAATAAAAATAAGATTATATTAGCGTTTTGGCAGACTTTTCAGGGTTGACTCAAATAAACTTGAAGCCAATTAAAATTTGTTTATTTTAATCCTAGCAGAGTTCTGTCACATTACCTCCCTTGTGCATTATTAGAGTTGCTTATTCGATATTCTATTGACTCTCAACTCTTTGGTCTAGCTGGAATCTCATTAGACAGAATTACTCTGTAGACAGAAGTAAAGCAGGATTTGTTTCATCTATGTCTGTTCTGGATAAATTGCCATAGCTGTAGAAGACATTTGTACAATCAACCAAGGGACTTCTGGTCTTCCTTTTCATTGTTTGTCACAATACAGGTTACTTCCTCTATTCTTATTTTATTCCAGTATGTAAAGCAGAGAAACAAAACACAAACTTTTCCAACCTGCACCTTACATGGGAATTTTCCTGTTAGCCTACCTCAAGGATATGCAAAGGCCCCAGTGAAATCATTGACTCCCAAAGTGCCATTGACTATCTTTGCTTTTCCTAGCCCAATTTTTTCTATAGTGTTTTCTACACTGATTGTCATTGGCATCTCATTATCTTTAGGCCATAGTTCTCCTATCAGATTTTTTGAGTTCTTTCTTCTGTCACTTAACATAGGTGTTATGTTTTCTAGATCTTCATCTTTGGCCAGTCAGTCTGTTATCAATTAGTGACCATGGTAATGTATGTAATACATGGAAGAATGCTCACATCTAGTTTCTATTTTAGGCTGAGTTTGCTGCACGTTGGGTGACATCAGATGGAATAACACATTTCTTACAATAACTAGACTAGCTTTTCCAATTCATAGCCAGGAAGCTAAAATTTCTAGGAAATGGAAACATCTGGCTTTATTCTAAGTCATTCAAGAAATTTCATATCAAGTTAGGCTGATGTAAACATTCTTGTATTGCCATGGATGATCTATTACCAGTGAAGTAAAACATATCCTACCCCTATGTAGGAGGTTTAAGAAGGTACCATTTACCTTACTTGTCAAAGTTGTTTTCTTATAAGCTTCAATTGGCTAAAAGAGAATCACAAATTACCTTGAAAGGAGGCCTTTGGTTGATTTTATGAATGTAAGTAAGGACTACAGTATCAGCATATTTTTTCATCTTGAGAAACAAAATCAAACAATAATGGAATTTTAAATAGACACAAAAGACTCAAAGGATTGATTCAGCCTCTTCCAACTATGTTGGAAGAGCTACTGAACCCCAAAAGACTTACATACCCCCTGATCATTGATCTTCCAAGCATTGATTTATTGGATTCTCTCTACCAGCTGTTTAGAGCTTACAGAAAACACATCAGGCTTTGCTGGTGACCCCAAGTGCTTTAATTCCTATGCATGCATATTTTAACATTATTACAGAAAGGTTTCATTTGCAATTTACAGGCTGAGTAGCAATGAGTCCGTTTCTAAGAGGTCAGTGCTTTCCCCATGCCTCATAGTGATGGAATTATAGTTTAAACAGCTGGAGCTCATTCCCAGGAGGGACTCGGGGGTATGGTTCCTTAACGCAGAATAAATCCATCAGACATATTTCATGTGTCTGATAACATTAATAGATACCAGGGCTGTTTAAATATTTAATGAACTCGCTCAGAAGCTGTTTACCAAAGGGGGAGGGTCTATCAGAAGGGACAATCACATCTCTTTGATCTACAATGATAACAAGAATACCAAAATCTCAGCCAATGATTTCTCTTCCTTGTTGCAAACTCCACCACAGGAACCTGTCTGTTACAGGACATGTTTCATTCTTATGGTGTGCAAGGGAGTATTTTCAGTTTTGCAGTTGAAAAGTTAATCATTTCCATGTGCCTCACTATTTAATAGAGATGCCAGGAGTCAAGGCACAGCTTTCAGTTGGGATGGAGGAAACAGAAAAGGGAAGGCAACCAAAGACACTTGGAGCAAATAAATAGTGACCAGGACACACAGCCTTAAAGCACTTGGCTGTGTTAATGAGTGGGCACTGATTGGGAAAGACAAGAGACAGAAGAAAAGAAGCCAGGCTGGCTGGCTACCTTTGTGCATAGCCTGGTGGACATCTTGATAGTCTTTCTTGCTTGAAATAAATAATGCCCATTAACAAAACCACAATTTGGTTTTTTTGGCATACGTTTATTTTCCTGTGAGGGCAGTTCTATTTTGATTTGCTACAAAACCTTTTAAAAAGCAGATTGGTCAGGCTGAATAACAGATTATTCTGTGGTTTCAGATACCAAATTGGTCATGCAAAAATACAACAATAACTATGTTTCAAATGGTGAAAATTCCTAGGACGCAGCTTGTTGGTACCAGCAAACATACACAGTGGTATAGTCTACTAAATAAGTTTTCTTAATTCTTTACATTTATTTATGATTTATTATTTTATTTACTTACTTATTTATTGCACAGGTGCATGCCTGCATGTGTGTGGGTGTATGCATTCAGGACTAGTCTCAGAACCCCATTCTCTCAATCTAGCATGCGGTTTCTAGAGACTGAACTCAGGTCATTATTGAATTTATATCAGGCTTGGTGGCAAATGACCCTAAAGCTGAGCCACTTCACCAGTTCCATTTCATACTGTTTAGATAATTTTTTTCAATAGCATTGATTTTTGTGATAATTCTGTTCTCTTTGTGAGACTAAGGCATACCTAGATCTGGTGCACACTACTTTGGTCTGGGCTAGCTCACAGTAAATTCACTCTAGATTGTCTAGAATGAATTAAGGGCATTATCAAGACCAGGTTAAAATGTCCAGCCATTTGAAGATTTAGCTTTAAATCTGAGCTGAGATAACAAACAATAAGACAGTCCAAGGTTCTTTGGGGACCAAGAGAGTATCTTGGCTTAATTAAAAATGGATACATTTGGAACATCTCAAATGAATGCCATTAGCATTATTTAGACTCTGTTTTCTCTCAATTCTGTTCTGCTATAGGTTTGTAACATGCTCTAAGAGCATAAGGAAGCAGATGGTGAATTTCCTGAGTGCATAGTGCCGCTCTACTTTTTGAAGGGCTGTCATTCTCAGAAATGAGAGACTTACACTAGCCTATACCTTTCCAAACAAATCATTTTCAAGTATATAAATAGCATAATTAATCACAATGGAAATATAAAATGTTTAATCAGGAGCAGATGGACTGAAACAAAGAAATTTTATGCATGAGGCTGTTGAAAATGTTCAACGTTACATCATTTTTATGTGTTTGTAGAAACAGATTTGGGGGGGCACAGATTTATTTAGATGTAACTGTTAATATTTTAATATATATGCAAAAAGAGATTAATCGGTTTATCAGCTGATGTTCTAGAGAAGCACTTGAGCTACCTACTTGGCATGAGAGAAAAACTGAGTAAAATATGCACTCGCAAGACAACAGTGTAAATTCCCCAAATTCTTCCTTTTGGAATCAAAATTTGTTCATGTCCAGGGAAAGAAGCAATATGGAATGGAGACTATCTGGGAAGATGTGGCTGGTTTAAAACAGCCTTGGATTTTTCTGCTGTTGCTGCTTACCATTTAAAGATCTTAAATGAGTGCATTTTAGAAAAGAGAAGCCCCTGACAGTAAAGGAGCAGGGACCTGCTTTTGGAAATTGGGTCTAGTTTTGACTTAATTCTGCAAGCAATAAAAGCTGAAACTAATTTCCAGATGGAATAAATTGGTTCCAGCATTTGTAAACTTTTGGCCAGCATATTGCACAGCTGAAGTTGATCTTCTCTCAGAACTGTTACCGAAGGAAGCAAAAAGGGTTCCAGGAATACTTGGTGGGTAATC
Organism: Sigmodon hispidus; assembly: GCA_004025045.1. NCBI lineage: Eukaryota > Metazoa > Chordata > Mammalia > Rodentia > Cricetidae > Sigmodon > Sigmodon hispidus. The sequence continues at coordinate 43,879 of PVIH01014668.1, read as the reverse complement.
TTTCCCCAGAGGTCTCAGAGCTGGGCACTGCCTGCTTAAGCTTTGTATTTCTCTGAGATAGAAAGGCCAGCAATTCTGATCATGTTTCTGCTTCTTGAACTTCATCTGTGTCCATTTGTGAAGGCGAGTCTCCTTAGTGATGAGAAATTTGAAGTTGTGGATAAAACCACCCACCATGCATTTTTTTTTTTTATTTAGAAAGGTTTTTTTCCCAATACACACACACACACACACACACACACACACACACACACACACACACACACACACACACACTTGCATTCCCTTCACTTCTCCCAACCCCTCTCAGTCCTTCCTAAGATTCCCCCACCGTCATTCCCCGATCCTTTCCCCAAGGAAGGTAAGGAGTCCTAAGGTGGGTCAGTTCAGTCTGGCATATCTATTTGAGTTAGGTCTGAATCCCTCACCTCAATATTAGGGTTGGTTAGATGTTCCTCTGTAGGAAATGGGCTCCAAGGTGCCAATTCATGCACAGGAACATAGTCTGATTCTACTCCATGAGGTTCCACATACTGCCATGCCAATCAATAGTCATTTGTCTTTGCAAGGTTTAGTTTCTTTTCCTGATGGTTCCCCAGTGACTGTTTTTGTTTCAGTGAGCTCCCAAAATCTCCAGCCAGCCATCTCTATATTTTTATACATTCGGTGTCAAGTGAAATGAGAGAATGACATTTGTGTGCCTGAAAGTGGAAAAAAATTCTTTCATGAGAAATGGAAGAGAAAAGAAAGAAGGAAGATCATTTTAGTAGACATATTTGCAATAATTTTGAAGTAGCCTCAAACACCTCCCTCACTGACCTCTTTAGAGCATCATTATATCCTGATACTCTAGAGCAGTGGATCTTCTTAATGCTGTGGCTCTTTAATATAGTTCCTCAGGTAGTGGTGATCACCACCCAGAAAATTATTTTATTGTTATTTCATAATTGCAATTTTGTTATGAGTCATAAGGTAAGTGTCTGATACACAGGGTATTTGTTATGTGACCTGCAAAGGGGTCTTTTGAATCACAGAAGGGTCATGATCCACAGGTTGAGAACCTCTAATCTAGAGGCATATCTTATGAATCCTGTGCTAACCAAGTTAATATGGAGAGAGTGCTAAAAATACAGGTGTGGAAGACAGAATTAATTGCAATGCTTTTAAAATGTTTTGCAACTGCATTTTTGTGTAGTGTACATACTCTTGTATGTGTATGCATGCATGCATGTGTGTGTATAGGCTCATTGATGTCAAATGCCTTCTTTAATTACTCCCCACTGTTTAAATTTTATAGAGGCAGGATTTCTTGCTGAACTACTCAATGAGCAGTCTACTGTAGGAAGCCAGCTTGCTCTGGAGATCCCTATCTCTGACTTTGGAGTGTTATGTCAGACTTGCCTACCTTTTAGATGGGTTCTGAGAATTCAAACTATGGTCATTACACTTGAGTGGCAAGTGTTTTATTCGTTGAACCATCTTCCTAGCTCATAATTACATCGTTTTAACTTGGAATGTAGTACTAATCTTTCAAAAAATTTCAAGATTCTTCAAGGTAATATTTCTATCTTTATTATTAATATTATACTTTACCACAATGTAAAGCACATAGGGAATAAATATTTTACACGAACGAATTAATTTCAGTTATAAATCTAGCAAGAATGTACCACAACATGTAGAAGAGTGTACAAATACCTCATATAATAAACAAAAGTAATTAAACTCTTAGCAGTCAACAGAAAAATACTTGCTTTGTGTTTAAACTAATGGCCATGTTGTGATTATAGCCAAATGATCTTTGATTCTACATCGTCTAGTGTAAAAACATCTTTCTAATAACAGAGCACACTAAACCTTCAAAACCACAAGGCATTGGGGCCCAAGAATTCACTGTTCCAAGATATGAAACACTGACTTGTACATAATCAATCTTAAATAATTTCTATTCTTTACTGTGGTTTATTTCAATAGAACAAGTAAATTATTTACCTGAAGGATATGGAATGTTCAGTTCCCCTCATCTTCTCTCACTGTGAGCTAAAGGACATAGATGACAGTAAGAAAGAGAACTGTATATCTGTAGTTGGCTTCTTGCTAACAGGCTTTCATTTCGATGCCATGAGTAAAATATGGGAATTTATGAATAATTTGACATTATTATTGCTCTTCCATTTTTCCACGAATTCTTTAATTTGTTGTTCAGCTGTGGTTTGGTGAAAATTTAATAGGCCCAGGATAGATTCCAAGTGTCCATCCTAAGTCCACCATCTGGCTCTGCATAAGATGGTGAGCTGTTTTTTCTTGAAGTTAATTCATCCTCATGGTTGAATTTTGTACAGAAATCCACACACAAATATCATGCAATTTCCTTTCCATGTCCTATTAAAGCTGTCTTATCTTCATCATGAAACCGCGTCTCTCTACTCAAAAATAGGTTCTTAGCATGCACATTACTGCAGTCTCTATGCTCAAGCTAATTAGCATATTAACCTCAGCTCACTGATAAATTGTATTATTGGAAAAAATCATTATATAAGTTTAAAATTGTCATATTAATGCTCTAAATAGTTATGATAAACTTGTCATTTGATGTGATGAAGTAATGGTATTTAAGGCTGAGTTAGTAGAATCCTGTCTGTTAATTCTGTTTACATGAGTGTTTTGTCTTTTGATAATGAAAATGACAAAACATTATGATGAAATTATTTATTAATATTTTTGGAAACAAATTTTATTTTGTTCTCTTTACTCATCTCTGGATCTATTATATCTACTATAACATCTAGTTTAAATATAGAAAAAGGCACTAACATATTTTGACATTAAATTATTTACTAAATTCTATAGAAAAACAAAATGTATAACTTTATTATTTCTACAATTATTTTCCCTTAATCTTGATTTTATCAATTTCATAATCCAATCTCATATTTGGTATAATTTATGAAGTCAGTAGATAGTGATAATAGATTGCATCATATTATTACTTACTTCTGGTATTGAACTCTTCAAGATTTGAGCCTGAGTCCTTAAGATAAAAAAATAACACTAAGAGGACAACTTATGGATTTCCTGATGTAGATGCAGAAGTTAAGACTGAGTGGCTCTCATCAACTTTCAGCTTAATGGGGAGTAAAGCAAAAAAGATACAGGCACATGTTTTAATAATCAAGCTGACAAGTATGCACAGTGCCACACGGACAGGAAAATCAGAGCAGGAGGGGACTCTGAGAGGTACCAGAACACCAAGATTAACGACATGATCCCTAGAATCACCTGGATCAGCTGGAACCTGCTTCTGCCATCCAATAATTTTAACCTTAGGCAAGTTTTTTTAATTGCATTTGTATCTCAATTTCATTTGTAAAGTTAATATCATAAATAGTTAACAGAGTTGCTGTGATGTTTCTGTGAATTAATAATGTGTCTTATAGAATATGACTCATTTTATGAACCAAGTGAACTTACACCACATGAAAAATAACTTCTTACAGGTTTTTAGACTATCCAAATTTCAGAGATAAAAACAGTATTTGGCAAATTCCACATATATATATTAAGTATTAGAAATTTTTGGTTCTAATGTTTAAGTAATAACTTTCTAATTATCACTAAGATATATTCATAGTACCTCAGTTTCTCACCTTCTATAGAAGATAATTGGGTTCTATCATGGAAGAGTGGTGGCTGGTAAGCCACTGATTGTGCAGAGAGATTCTTAGGAAGCACTGAGGAAGAAGAACCACATTCTTTCATTTCTCTCCATTTACCTCTCCCAAAGCCACACACAGCTGGGTTGTTTGTATGCTTCCTCTCTGCAGGGAACTGTTCTTCCACCCACTAGAGCATATTGAATCTCTGGACTTCCGGACAGAGAGCACAATTGAAAACAGAACAAGTGAGAGCTTTGTTACCAAAGCTGAAATAGGCTTTCTGTTGAAAACATCTCACCCCTTCTTTAGTAAAGAAACCTGGGTGCGCACACACACACACACACACACACACAAGTGTAAGCATTTCTGAGATTGCCTTGTGTTAGAATATGCCTGTTTCTGTACCTTACTTGTTAATTTTTAGGATAAAACAAAAGGAACATTAAGAAGCAACTAAATGCTGGAGAGATGGCTCTGGGGTTAAGAGCACTGACTGTTCTTCCATAAGTCCTGAGTTCAATTCCCAGCAACCACATAGTGGCTCACAACCATCTATGAGGATATCTGGTACCCTCTTCTGTACACTGTATACATAATAAGTAAATAAATATTTTTTTAAAAGAAGCAATTAAGCAAGTACCTACATAAGATCCTAAATCCTTTTTCAAAGAGGAAACAGTAAGAATGATTTACTGAATGAAAGAAAAAAATAATTCAGTAAATTAAGTGATGAATTCAAATCAATAAATAGGGCAAACAGTTTCAATGAAGAGGCAGAAAGAAGTATTAAGTGCTGGCTTTGTCATCCTACCCCAAGTAGGGTCACAGCACTTTTGGGCAGTAAAGAATATTGTCAAACAGATTAACCCAGAGAGGATGGGGTCAGCTAAGTCACTGAAACACAGAGCCAAGAGCCTATAGCAAAATGGAAAGATTTGGTTTCCTGATTTGTGGCAGTAATGTCAGGCAATTCCTTTGCTAAAGACAGTGAACCAGGGAAGGGCAGACCAGTAATGGATGTCTTAAGTTACAGAAAGGATTGGGCTTCTGAAATGAATGTACTTTCAATGTACTAAAAGGAAATATTTAATGGGCCACTAAAGCTAGAAGAGCTCACACATTAAAGAACATCTCTTACTTCTCCAATGTGCACCTTTCACTTAGTTAAAAGTTATAGCAAAATGACAAAAGTCCTAAAGTATGCGAGAGTGCCATATTTTCAGTGAAAAACCCTGGAAATGGATGGAATTCTAAAGAACAAAAAAATTGAAAGGTATTATTTATTAAGACAGGGAGAAATGAATGAGAACTAAGTTCAGGTATGCAAAATCTTATCTGTGGCTAAATTTGATTAAATTTGTCAAAAGGCAGTGTGTTTTCTGGGACATTCACATGTGTGGCTTTATCTTAACACAGCTAGAAGAAAAAGGCAAAGCTGTCGAACTCCCCAGGGTTGAACAGATTTTGACCTACAGGTTGGATTTCTTGCTTCACTGCATATGTGATATTGGTGTGGGATCTTCTCTTAACTCTGAAGTATCTATCTCTATTGTGGTCACAATAACACATAAGAGAGCTGTAACTGAGTACACAAAGCCCAGTATGTTGTGACATTTAATCACAATAGGGTTCTCATTGCAGGGCATTTCATCCCAATCCCTCTGCCAATTTTCTTTGCTGATGGGAAGTGAAAAGATCTTTGAGGAAGCTACTTATTGAATAATAGGCTAATGATACTTGCCCTCCTATGATAAAGCAACAACCTGCTTTCTAGAACCATTGTATTGCCTTTCTCCATGACCTGCACTACTGTTTCAAGTGCAGAGACACTCACTGACTTCAAAGGGAGCTTAACAGTGCATGGCAGAGGGCAGGAAACATAGCTGAAAGGTTTCAGCCAGTGCTTTACAAGGGCAGGCATCCTTTTGTGATTTTCCTGTGCATATCTCCAACTGTTTTATTTTTCTTTGTGTCCGAAACCAGGGGATATTTGGCTCTCTGTCTATCAACCCCCATTAAGGTCACTAGAATGCTTTATTTGAATTCTACAGATAGTATAATTATTGCATGGACTTTGCTACCCTGTCTATGTAATCTGCATTGGCTGGCTTGCCAAATGCTTTCATCAATACCCTATGGATAAAATCAGAATTTTATATCAACTTTTATTATCTCCCTAAGATATAACTATATTTGTGAATAAGATGAAAGGAAAACATTACAGTATATCTTTTCTCAATACAGAAATAAATTAGGTGCCTTCCATGACACTTTTTACAATCACCTCTGCTCCTCACATTCACTGATGTGATTGTATTGATAACAGTGATGAGAAGAATTTACACCTTCATTTTCTTTTGAGCATTAATATTAAGCCTTTCTGAAATAATAATTCATTTATGAAAAATGAGTATGCATGCATGCACAATTTTCACCTATGCCAAAGCAGTTCTTTATTATAATGAAATGCAACTTTCTGGATTTTCTGCACAATCAGACTATAATTAAGCATAGCAAGATGCAGGTAAGTGCATGAGATGCATGTTTAATTAAAAGAGAAAATGTTGGTTAAGTATCAATTTGTAAGACATTCAGTTTCCAAGGACTCTGAAAGCCATCCCTCTTTCCCATTTATCTCCTTTTGTGTGTGTGTGTATGTATTTGCACACAGTATGTTTTCACACTGAAGTCACATTTTCATTTCATATGCGTGAGCTGCTGTCACATGCACTGCCCCCATCCAAGGAACTGTTGATATATGTTGAAAATCTCCATGAAAAATAAAATGTTCACATAAAATTGTATAGGAGAAAAAAACCAGCCAGGACCCAGCAGGCTGAGTCAATGTATAGCTTGCATATGGAAACAATGACATGATTGTTTACTCACTGGTTTAATGAGATTCACTTTCTCCTAATGGCAACATGGAAAATGTGAGCACCAGATGCTGTGCCCAGAGCACAGAGAACAAGGGAAGGTCTAGAGTAAGGAATTTATCCTGACACCAGAATGTAGTGTAACTCTTCAGTTTATTAACGTGATTGTTTTGCTTGGTTCATTTTTTTTTCTGAAAAAAGATACTTTGATGTCTACAGCTTAAATTTCCATATTTTTATAACAGTTCAGCAACAAATTTACATATTTCCTGGAATCTGCAGATATAAAAGCGGTAAAACACTGCAGGCATTATTAGACAGTAGATTATAACCCATCCCTATTGTTTCAATTAGCAATGTAAAAGTGACCTGCAGTGTTCAGATGACCTACTAATGGATTGAAACGCTTTCAAATATTAATGTAGGTTTTCTAAAGATGAATCCCCAACCCATTATTCCTGGAACAACCATGAGTTGAAAGCTGGCAATGACTGTGCATTATGTGGAGAGGCTCATGGTTAATTAAATGAATACCTACCATTACACTCTTCACTTCAGTGCTACAAAATTATTTCTCATCGATTTTTACATTCCGAGTCCATGATTCAATTTACTTCTGCAATTTGTGTTGCCGTGTCAATAAAAGAGAGTTGCTTGAAGATGGAAGCATTAGAGACTGATAAATACATTAAGATCCAATGAAAACTGCAGTTTTCCCACCGTTTTCCTCTATTGAGACATAATTTGGTAGCAGTACTTTGTTATGTATTATTAATACAGTTTTTGTTTGCTTCCATCTGCTCACTTCTCCCCCTTTCTATTCAGGAACTGGAATGTTAGCGATTGCTCGAGGCTGAGTAGCCAATTTTTCAGTTACAAGTTGTCTCACTATCAAGAACAAAAGTATCATCAACACAAATCTGCTGTTCCATGTTAAATGAACTAGAAGGCCAGATTCTTCATCAAAGGCAGGGTGTGGAATGGCTGTGTGTGTTGCTTTCAGGGAGTTAATGACACTGCTGTTTGTTAAACCATGGAAGGTAAAAAATAACAAGCAAATCTAACTCCATTATCAAATGAATGAAATGGAGATGCAGTTTGCGATATTTATAAAGTGCACATTTTATTCAGAGGTCATAGTTCACATTTTACAATTGAATTTGCACATGATGCTTTCCTTTATGAACTGTAAATCAGTTTTGTTAAAATCTGATGCTGTAAATTGAGCTGAGATCTAACAAATTCCTTGTTCCAAAATGTATAACTTCAACTTCATAGTTAGATTGTAATGTTCACAAGATTTGCACTAAAATCTAGAAAGTGTTTTCTACATACTATAAACTTACCCTTTCTTTAGGAAGGTGGGGTTGCTCATCAAATGAGACCACCATTATATTTTTACCTAGGATTCCCTCATATATGCCAATGATGCCCAAATGATTGCCTTCATGAAGATTATCTCATTTCATCCCATGCTGGAATTTGCATTTTGTTTTAGGATGAACAATACTAGAGTTTCAACAAAGAGATGAGACCATTCTTGAAGGACCCACATTTCATAGTCTACACTCATTTGACAAAAAACTTTGTTAAGTTATAACCTTTCTGATTGAATTGAATTGCAGACTAAAATTTGAGCTTGGCTATCAACATGATATGCAATGTACAGATAAAATATTTGCCATTGAAAGAGAACTCAATGATAGTTAACAAAAAAGATAAAAATACCCAATATGTAGACATCCATATATAACTTCCTTATTAAAGTGTAGCTTCATTATTAATTGATGAATGCTTGAATGCTGATTTAAACAATTAACTTTTTACCCCTTATCAACATTTTATGTTGACAAAAAAGCATAATACTTTATACTGGTAAAAGAAAATGAAGCATACTACTCAGCAGTAAGAAAAATGCTATCCTAAAATTTGCAGGCAAATGGATGGATTTGAAGAATATCCTCCTGAGCGAGGTATCACAAATCCAGAAAGATAAGCAGGGGATGTACTCACTCATCAGTGGGCTCTAAACAAACAAACAAACAAACAAGAAAAAAGCAAAGCATGGCCAAACTGCAAACCACAACCACTGAACAGCTTGGGATCTGAAACACCTTGGACTGACTCCTTGGATCCCACTCCCCCTAGAGGAACACCTGACTCAGTCTTGAGGTTGGGGGGAGAAAACTGGATCTGCCAGGAGTGGAGACTGAACTAAGCAATATTGGGACAGTGGGACCTTGGCACCACCTGCTGCCTGCCGGGGGTGGGGTGGGTGAGGGGGGTGGGGATGGGGTGTGGAGAAGAGAGAATGACCTGATGTGTTAGGAGGGGGAAAGGACCTTGAATAAGGATATACAGGATAGAAAGTGTGACTTCTTTGTTCATAATAATAATAATTTTTTAAAAAAGAAAAGAAATAATAAAAAAGAAATATAAACCAGAAGAAAGTGGAAAAGAAGCATAAGGTATATTAAATTCTTTTACTCACACACACACACACACACACAAAAATGAAGCATCTACCCCTGACACTTAAAGTGATTCACTATTTTAAAGATATTTTGAATTTTTTAATTTTAATACTCTTACTCCAAAGTAAAACTCAGCTTTCAGAATTTAAAATTTAAAAAAATAATTGTGAATACATTTAAAAATTTGGCTAAGTTTTATCTTGTACATAGTTCATCTGACTCTAATAGTATATAATTTCTGTGAATAAAAATTTCTTTCAGGGACTAGGATTTAGTCTAGTATAATTAACTTTCACTTAATAATATAAAATAAAGTACAACAACATTTAATGATACAGAAAGATATTTATGTTATGTCATGATTGGGTAAAACACATCACACACGTAAGTTAGTCAACCAACTAAACAGAATATGTGTTGCGACTTTTGTGTTCATTTCAGGATAATTCTGAAGACATTTTAAAGGATTAGATTACAGAACAAAAGTTTTTTTTAAAAAAAAAAATCTAAAATTAACTCATTCTAGGAGGAGGAGTTGGGTTTGGGGAAACTTGATCCAAAAAAAAAAAAAGGTAACTCATGTTCATCATATAAGACTTAAATGTTTTAAAAACAAAACAAACAGAATTAAACTATTTGTGAATCCATATATAGATACATAGAAAGTTGGGACAGACTGGGAAAACACATACAAAAATACTGACAGATTTTTAGGGGAATGCTATACTTGATCCTCTTTCTGTACTTTCAACTTATATTTCAAAATGTTTCTATAGATTATGTGGTTAATATATTTTTGGTACTTAAAAGATGACTGAGGATGGCTGTTTAATCCTCCTCCTACACACAAGTTGCCCATGGGAAGATATCTTTATAACTCTGAATGGGGAAAAGATGGAACTATTAGAAATAGCTACAATAAGAAAGACTAGTTATTACCTGTCCAAACAACTGGATTAGGAACCTACCTCCTCAGAGAACTAGCCCAGAAACTCTGAGCTACTCATCCAACTTCTCCAGGTTTTATTTTTATAATTCAGTGGTCAAAGAAGAAACAAAAATACCTGGTGTATTTGTGTCCGGATATTCATAAGCAGCAGCTAAGCAGAGAAGAATAAATGCTCTCAAATGTCATGAATCCTTCACACCTGTTCTAGGTCACTGCTGAACTTACTGTCTGGGTCCATTATTTCTCTTATGACATTCACTGCAAATATTTTTGTTATGGAAGTGAAATATGTATTGTAGAATGTTATGTTAAGGGGTGATGCTTTTGTTTAGGCTCTGGAATGTTGGTTTAATGATACAAAATGCGTTACATGTATTTGATTAAATAAAATTCATCTGTGTTCAGGAGGCTGAATCAGCAACTAGCTGACAGGAAGTGGTAGGGAGGAGTCAGGTGGATAAAGGCTTTTAAGTGGGGCTTGGGGAGGGGTGGGGCAGGCGGGGGACGCACAAGGGCTTTTCCAGGGAGACTTGAGCAAGGAGAGGGTGTCAGTAACTTGCTATTTAGCCTCTGAGGAGCAGAATTTCATCTCAACCTTTGAGTCTTGAGTTCTTTAGAGGGACAGGCACTTAGATAAGTTTCCTTTGTAGCTTTGAAAGAGTCAGTGCCTGAGGGAACAGAATTCCCTCCAGCTATAGCCCTTGCAGCCAAACCACTGCTGGTATCTACAAAGTTGCTGTTGCTGATTAGGGCAGTGGCTAAAAAAGCAGCCACAGTTTAAAAGTAGCACAACAAATATGCCTTATTTGAAGAGAGCTAAACAATAAATGATAGACCATGGCCATCACACTTTCCCCAGTGTCACTTCTGAAGTCAGAGCCTTTTCCTGAAAAGGGCCTGTGTTATCTCTTGCACATTAGTCTTTCCTAAATATGTACCCAGCTGGTTCTCCAGGTCAAGCAAATTGAAACAACACACCCAAAGGGACATGTCAAAAATTATATGCTAAACTTTTAAGAAAGTTTATTTACTGCAATCAAATAGAAATGACTGGCTAATACAGGTTGAAAATTGACTACTTCATATTATTCAATATTGAGCTAATTATTTGTCTACTAAACAAAAACTTCACTACTAGAGGGCTTAGGTCTTTAGATGTTGGGGCATGACATTGTATGGCCAGCTAGGAACTCCCTCTTCCTGGTGTGAAATGCCATGTACCAACTGCTCCATCACACATGCCAAAAAAGGCACACTTCAGAGATGGAGCTGCTGGGCTCCAGGCAGTGAGTAGCCTCTTCAGGTGTTGCTGGCTGGTAAAGAGCTATGTGAGGAGACACTTGGAAAAAAGACATTTTAGCAGTTTTGGTAGATGACTGCAGACTGTAAAGACAAAGGTAGTTTGAAAGTGGTTTGAACTCCTGCTGACTCTAAGGTTAATTCGATGACAGAATAACAAATTTCAGTGCCCTCGTCTTCAGAATGAGTGTACTCTTGATATAGAAATCATCCCAGATTAGCAAGACAAAATGACTTCCTACACACAGGGCATTCTTACAAACATCAGTTTTACTGTTATTACTACTTTTCTACTGCCTACAGTTCTTTCTTACAGAGGCCTTGTCTGAGGCAAGACAATAAATTGAAATCCAGACTATGAAAAAAAAAAATGGTTCAGAGTATTAAAGCCATGAGAGTATTTGATATATTTGACTAGAACTTCTATAGCTTGAAATTGTAAATATTAACTAGGCATAGTTTATCTCCACATGCAAATCTTTAGGATGTTAGGTACATTCACTTTGATTTATTCTTCCTCAAGAGTGGAAGGATGAACTGTTTAGTAGTATCTACTCAGGAAGATGTCAGGGTTAAACTGAGGTCTCTTAACTCATGGTTCAAAACTCTCTCTTTACTGTATGTTTCCTTCGTAGCCTAGATGATATTATTTTAAATTAAAAAAATACCAATATAGTATTAAGTAATGGGGTATTAAAATACATATTACTTGTAGAATTATGTTCATAAATTATATCTTAAACTATATGGCAGTAAGTTAACAAATAGGTTTTAGATGTAGAGTTTCCATGTACATTGTAATAAAAAAAAGTTTGGGTTCCCATGTGTGACTGATTTTTTCAGTGGTGTTTTGCAAAGGAATGACCAGAATGATAATGTCACCTCCTGGCTAGGATCAGGGCCTGGCTGGCTGCATAGCAGTTTTGTTGTTTCTTGGTTCTCAGAAACAATGAAGGGAAGTATTACTGTCTGCTATAATTCTAATGATAATAGTAATAGTAATAATACCAATAATAATAAAACACCTGTTCATAACATGTCAATCATTTATTTCATAAAGAGACTATAGATAGACATAGAACTATCTGTATACAGTATGTGCCTCTCAATAAAAAATGAAGGAATAGTCAGTAGATGGCTCTTCATTTAAAATAGTTCAGAATAATATTGTGCATTAGACTTTTCTTGTGTTATCTGGGCATTTCTTATGTCTACCCTTGCTTTTGTCATTACCTCAACTGGAGCACAGCAAAAAAAAAAGTTTGACATAACTATAACATAAGCAAATTAGGGAATGGAAGGGATCTGAAACAATAGTGGCTCTTTTCACACTGAAATCACTGCAAAGGACGTGATTTAAGTCTGTGTTTTCTTCTAAATATTTCTACTAATTAGATTATAATCATTTTATTTAAAGTTCCCTTGAACAAACTTATATAAAAAGGGAAAATATATCCTATGTTCTATGCTATAAAAGCTATAAAATCTAATTAGATAGTGAAAATTCAATGGAAATTATTATAGCTATAAAAATTAGAACAGAGTAACTAGTATAGATTTTTTGAATTTACTGTCTAAGTTAGGTAATGCATTCATTATGAAGCTATGAGAAAGTTACCTAGGGAAATGCTTCTTCAAAAGAGGACTCAACCAGATGATCACAGATCACTAAGGTTACCAGGAAGATACTGAACTAAGAGAATGTAGAGAAAGATTTTGAAAACAGAACTAACAGAATACTTACAATTAGAAATTCACAAAGGACAGGATATGTATTTGTCAAGAATGATTGCATAAATATATTTGACCATTTATATTATTGCTGAAAAATTTAATTGCAGTATATCATATAAGGATTAATATTTAAAGGTTTATACAAGCACTCACAGATATACGGTAACCTTAATTCAATTCTCAGAGAGTTGGAACTTCCTACTCAAGATGTTTGTTCTTCTCGCAGAGAAAAGCAGAAACAAACAGAAAGGCAATTTCGGGTTCCATGTCCCCAGTGATTCTGGCCGTGCCAGAAAATCAGGGTCCAGATTTTCTGATGTCACTAGCGTTTCCTTGGGTAACCTCTGAATCTCATTACATTATATAATTTTATTTTTTCCAAGAGAAAGTACATTATAATAAGACAATCAGAAAAGGAAAACTACATTGTGTGCAAAGTTTGATTTGACTTTATTTTCCATGTTCTAGTTTTCCCTTGCTCTAGCTTCTCTAATCATAACAAGACTTTTTATGGATTAATCATGTCCTAAGTTCTGAAGATGAGTTAACCACTTATACAGGGAATTTGACTTGCATTGATCATGGGAAGAAAAAAAAAAAAGGTAATGGCATCTATGTGTCAATCAACCATTTATCTGACTGTCACCATAGCTGTTCTTTCAAGCAAAAGCACTCACCCTAGTGAGTATGTGCAAAATGAACCCCCCACCCCAGTAGAATAAAGCAACTCCAAATTGGCTCTTTAATTTAGTGTAAACATGAAGAACGAGAACTCTCATTGCACTGAAGGTATCAGCACTCAGGGAGACAATGACAAGAAAATTGCTAGAAAGAACAAGCAATCTTCCCAAGAGTCTGACTGGGCAACATAACCTTCCATCCACCTTAGGAAAATGAAAAAAAAAAAAAACCCACAATTCTTTAGCTTACCCTTGCAACTTTATCTGCAAGGCTGGTTATATAAGAAGAGAAAAAAAATAACAGTAAATGTAAAAATTGTGTGATTTATTTTAGCAATTAAATAGATAAATATGTGTGCATGCGTATACACACATATAATACATATAATCTCTACAGAGGAACACCACACTCAGCCTTGATACTTCGATAACTGGATATGCCAGACTAAACTGACTCACCTTAGGATTTCTTGCCCTCCCTGAGGAATGGATGGGGCGATGGTTGGTGGAGTCTGAGGGAGGCCTGGGAGGAGGGAAGGCAATGGGGAGCAGTAGTGGGTATGGGAAAAAATCTTTTTTAAGTAAAAAAAATCCACTTACCATAAAAATACTATCAAAAACATAGCATCCTTTTCATTTGTGTACTGGATCTATATTTTTAAGATTCCAAAGCCCAAGTTCACATATATTTACATAGCATAGTGTTTTACCAAAAAAAAAAAAAGTATTTGTAAAACAAAACCTTTATTTGATCCACAATATCAAGGTTCTCAGAAGCTCCTGAATTGCAAATCGTATTTTGTAAGATTTTCTTTTCTTATTTTGAGGCTGTGGTGAAGCAGTTTTGGTACCAAATATCACATTATTTCTTAGATTCTATATACTAAACTAAGAAATGTATATCAACACAAAAGTCCTTGCTACTGGGGTCCCATTTTTCAGAACTGCAACTTTGATGCAAGATTCAATTAATTCTATGGAAATATCTGATGTCTACCCTCAGTGGCTATGACTAGTTATGAGTCTCAAATTTCCAAGTTCCTATGTCCACCAAAAGTACATCACTTTATGTGGTGGGATTATGACACGCTCGTTTTTTTTTTTTTTTTCACATTTTAAAAATTTTTGTTGAAAGAGAGTATTTTCTCATACAATACATTCTCACCACTATTCTCCTTCCATTCCCCAGTTACTCCTGTCTCTTCTACCCTCTACATCTACTCCCTTTCTATTTCCTCTTCACAAAAGAGGAGCCATCCAAGAGTCGGCATAGTCCAACAGGACAAGAAAGGATACAATAAGCCAAGGCAAATGTCCATATAGCGAGACTGGGCAAGGCAACCCAGTAGGAGAAAGAGTCTCAAGAGAAGGCAAAAGAGTTTGAAATGCATCTGCTCCCACTGTTAAGCATCCCCCCAAACCACCAATCTAACAGCCATAATATGTACACAGAGGACCTGGTACAGATCCATGCAAGCCCCATGCTTGCCTCTCCATTCTTTGTGAGCCCATGAGCCCTGCTTAGTTGATCTGATGGGCATGTTCTCCTAGTGTCCATTGCCCCAAGACCTACAAGGTTTTCTCTCCATCTTCTGTAGGACTCCTCTATCTCTGAGGATCCAATGGATTCCACCAATTTAGACTCTCTCCATACAAAGTATGGCTGTGGGTCTCTGCATTCACTCCTATCTGCTGCTGGAGGAAGCCTCTCTGATGACAGCTGGCTACGGCATAGCTCTGTGTGTAGAGCAGATTATCATTAGGAATCATTTCTTTGATTTGTTTTTCCAGTCATATTTGTTCTACCCTAGGTCTCTGGGCTATCCCCTTAACATGAACAAAATAATTGACTGCTCTTAAAGGACAAAGTGGGGATGTGGGGAAAGGGCTTAAAAACAGGGAAGAAATAAGCAAAGCTGAAACATAGCTGAAGTGCATTGTTAGTAAGGAAAAACCTGAATGTGTTCAAGTGAATGGGACTTTGCCTTCATAGCAGCTTAGTGCATTTGATGTAATAAATTCTCACTTTTCTGTGTTAAATTCTTTCATACAATAGAAGCTTATAAAAAAGAGAATATAGACTGAGGAGTAAGTTGTATAATGAGATTTAATCTATGTAAAATATGTCCCAGAAGAAATGTCCCTTACTTTGATCATATCCCTTGAAACCAGATGCCCTGCTGGAAACCACAATAAAATGAGAACTTGGGAAAAACTCATCTGGCAAGGAAGGCTGCTTTCTAATATAAAAGTTCACCGCATCTACCATCCTGGGGTGGGCTTAATTAATGCCAATGAAATCTCCCAGACTCACTGAGGCTTAAAGGCAAAATAGCCCAGAGAGTTTCCCTTGGCTTCCTCTCCAAAATATTCAATACTGGAGACACCTCCCCAGCATGAGCACACAGTAATGTTGCACATGTGCCCACAGGGGTGGGTGGCCCAGCCACACACAGTAGGTTTCTGTTACATTATGAAATTCTCTTAAAAAAAATGCACTCAAAGTGTTTATCTGTCATTTGCTCTTCATTATCAGCATGCTAGAGTGTCAGCAACTATCTCTTCTCCTGTCGCTGGGAAGATCTCACCTCTTTGTCAATGGACAGGGTCCAATTTGTGTCTTTGGCGTCTGCCTTTACTTGTTTTTATGCTGAATAAACTTGGTAGCTCTATCAGGATCAACTAAAAATCACACCTAAACAGAATCTTCAGGATTTTCTCTTCTTTTTCATTAAAACTTAAGTCCATCTTAAACAGTTCCTCATTGGATTAAGAGACTTTATTTTTCTCTAAATATTGACTTCATTTCATTTTGTTCAAGTCCACTGAGATTCTGAGCCTATTATTAAAAACATATTAAAACACATGTTTATGTTGTGCTTGTTTTACTTGCTTATATGCAAAAGGATTTACCAAGAACAGATTCACAAGTTCAATAAATGACTTACTCTTGGAAACAGCATTATTTACGCCTAAATGGATGGTCAGTGTTGATTCGCTGACTTGGAAGTGATATTTCTGTTCTGTAAGTAGTATATGTGAATATATATATATACATATATATATATGAATCTGAAAAGATACACACACACACGTACATACATTAATAACTTTAGGAAGCTGTGCCATACCCAGGGAAGCAATGACATCTACTACCTATCCTTGCCTTAAAAATGATCATTTTCATGAGAATTCTTCAATTCCACCCCTTTCCTTTTATACTAGTGACAGTATTTTGAGTCTACCTCTCACTTTCAAAGTTTTGTTATGCAGACTTCAGTTTTCTAAATATCTCAGAAATACACAGTGGTCTTAAATATGGTATGATTGCAGTATGGTTTTGGAGTTTCTAAGATATTCTAACACTATTTAATTAGCTAAAATTTCTCCTCTCTTGAGAACTGGAAACTCAATGAAATGTCAACAATGCTGTCAGTCTGCTTCAGGCTAAACTCATTACTCAAAAACTAAAGGTAAAAATAGGCCAAAGATTCTTTGTCATAATGTTGAGGCCTACGCCTATGCCAAAGGAACCTAGAAATGATCTCATGAAAATGCCAAATTAGAAAGGAGATCTAATAAATTATTCCAGCACTGGCAATAACTGCTCCCTCCTTGCATAGAAATTTGTCTAATTAGTCAAATAGCATCAATTTTTCCCAGAACTACTTGAGTACCCTGCTCACTGCTTCATGAACTGAGTTCTGATTCAGTATTCTTTATTCAAAACTGTATTTTTTTTTCCGTCAAGAAAGAAAACAAATTCTTTGAAACAAAGTGTAGCTAAGGATTGAACAAAAATGCTTTTATCTGAATGATGGGAGATTTGGTACCCGTAGGCTCATTACAAAGAATAATAAAATTAGGCGTTTTCTATTGCCCGAATGTTTACAAAGGCTGCATTTCTTAATTTATTTAAATAGACTATGGAAAAGAAAAAACTACAAAACAAGTGCTATATACTGAAGGTATGTGAGGTGATTCCTTCCCAAAGATAATGCAAATTAGAAGGATGTAAAGCTTTGTCTGCACCTGGGATCTTTAATGAGGATAAAGAAAAATCAGACAGAGATTCTCCTGGGGAAAGAGAGGATCGTTATTTGAATAACCTGCAGTGAATTCTAATCAATGCGACGTGACTTTGAAAATAAATGTGGTCTTTCTAGCCGCTGTACTTGAGCTGTGATATTAATCATAACTTCATGGTACAGTAAAGCTTATGACAAACGCTTATCCAGTGGAGTAGGGAAAAAAAAAAAACCGGCTTGGATGTGCCAAGAAAATGTAGGAAGAAAACGATTCTTTTCTGTTCCTCATTGCCAGCCCATTTATTGGCTACTATGTTCTGTTGTCTTTCTTTGATTATCTCAAAAGAGGTTGATGCGAACTGCATGTCATAGGCATAATTGTTCTCTTTTCGTCTTCTTCCAAAGGTGACATTTGACGTGTAGCTTATCTCCTCCCACAGTCTTGGGGGTGTTGTTTAACATGGAGTGATACCAGGGAGCTGTGTGCCAGTCTGCTCAGGGTGCAGTAAGCAGAACAGCAAACCTATAGACACAGCAGGGAATTTTAGCTCTGCCTATTAGGGCTCTGAATTCTCTGTAAGTGCACCCTGGACCTGAGGAAGGTTGAATATAAACATAGAGGTCTCCTGGTAGGCTGGAGAGAAAGGGATGGTGACTTAAATAATCATTAGAAAATCAGTTATCAAGTGTTTTCTCGCTTAAAAGAAAATGTAATTAGTTTTTGACAAGTTGACATTAAAAGGCTTATTACAGAACACAGTGTGTTAACACTAAAATCTCCAGAACACATGAGAAACTAAGAAGATAAATATCTTAAGGGAATTTAAATCATCTTAGGTCTGGAAGTGATTCTATGAAAGACATGGCATGCATATTTTCCTAGGCTAGATGAAAGTGGTGTTCAACACTGGCAGCTGCCAGTCTGGCCATTGTTTTGGTTTTAGTGTTCTCGGATGAACTGCCCACAATGACACTTTCCACACTGTTTAGTATGTCACTGTCATGCAGCTGGCCTGTCAAGAACACACACGGAATCCTTGTTGTATATATTCTCACAGGAGAAAGGGTTCTCAACTCCAGGTATAATTGAGGTATAATTGAGGGGGGATGCAAGGCAGCACACTGGAGCCTAAAGACTTCCCAGGAAAAGGGATCAATCCTAAATTTATTTCGCCTTTATTTATTTTAATGAAATTTAAGGAAAAAAAAGGTTTCATGAGACATCATTTATTTCTTCTCTTGCTTCAGGGCAGAAGGCCAAATATCATGAACACACAAATGGAATATATATCAAATGTAAGAGAAATAGGTGTTTAGACATTTATAAATACATATGGACATGAGTAAAACAAATATGAGATTTGTAGAGAAGGTAATGAAATGTACAAATGCATATGTATATATGTAGATGTGATGTAGGTAAATGTATTGATCACAGTTTTAATGTCATAATCCTAGTAGCTGTCATCCTTAATACAGATTGTAAGTGTTATATGCATGCTTGAATAATTTTTTTTACTAATCATTCCTAGTCAAAGTAATTATTTATGAAATTCTGAAATTTGTATTCACATGTGATTTTTAAACTTCTCACCCCAATTCTGGTGTTTTCCTGCAAGCTTTCGCTCTTTTAATGAACTAAGAAAGTAGACAATAGATGAAGTTCATATTTCTTCTATTTCTTTTCAGAGATGAAAATTCAAGGTGTGTGTTCATATGGCAATTTTACTGAGCCATTGGATTCCCAGTTATTTCTTTTAATGTTATTGCTATATTTATGATAATGTTTTTAGAGTGATTGGCTTTAAATCAGTGGATTGAGTGAAGTAGATTGATCTGCCTAATATTTGTCTTGGTCTGTTTTCTATTACTATGTCTAAATACCACAACACTTAACAACTTATAAAGAACTGAGAAGTTCAAGGTCAAGAGGATTCACCTGGTGAAAATTCTCTTGCTACTGGGGACTCTACATTACAGGTCATTATCTGGTGAGATGACCAAACTGGCTTTAAAAACTCCTCATCCATTCAGCTACCCATTAAGACATAAAGCCATTGATCCATGTGTGTACTAATCTATTTATGAGGAGTAAAGCTCTCATAACCCAATCACCTTATAAAGGGCCCACCTGACACTACCTGTTAATATTTTACAAGTGGGATGAAATTTCAACTTAACATTTGGCAGAGACATTCAAACCGTAGCCATGGGCTTTGTTTAGATAAGTCATCGAATAAAAACAAAAATACAGAGAAAGGGAAGAATTTTGCTTCTGTCTCTCTCTTTCTCCCTTCCTTCTTCTCCCTTCCTACCTCTTTTCAACATGTGGAGCAGGAACATTGGTCCTCTCATGCTCTTAAGTGTCTTGGCTCACTGGTCTTTAGACTTAGGCTGGAACTATGCCACTAGCTCCCCGAGCAAATGCATGTGCACTGATGACAGAGTGCGCATGTGCATCCTTCAGGTTCTCTTTCTATTAGGAATTCTAGTAATTAGTGTCTTTAGAACATGTGTTACTTCTAAGCTGTGAGTGACAGAGTCTTTAACTTTACTACTTCATGTATTCAAAACCCAAATTTAATAAGTTATAATTTACATTCTTCCAAATTTATGCTTTAAGTGTTTAGTTTTGTGCTTATTAGTGAACTTGCTTCATTGTCCAGATGCCACCTTAATCCAGTTTTAGAATCTATCTCCCCATTAAGACATCTTATGCCCATTTATAATTTATCTCTGTTTCTATCTTCATCCCTAGACAACCACTAGTCTATTTCTGTCTCTGTAGTTTGCCATTCCTGGATATTTTATATAATGCAGTCATATAATATGTGGTCCTTTGTGTCTGTTTTCTTCCACTTAACACAATGTGTTGAAGGTGCTTTCATGTTCATACCATATGCTTTTGTAATGTCATCTCCTCCTCTGCATTGTACTCATTGCTTCTTCTCTATTTTGGACAATTTCTATTTTAATCTTGACTTAAAATGAGAGACAAAGAACCATACCATAGTAACACAGGGGAAATGATGCAAGGGTGTGCATAAAAAGGATCTGGATTTGAGTCCACAAGCCAGCAATTGTCTTCCAACAACCTCACCTGTAAAATGATGGCTACTGAGGAAACGGAAGAGATAATACTTCCAAATAACACTTGTCAATCCTCCTAATTGGTAGCTAGTAATCATTTGTGATAATAAGATTAAATTAATGACTCAATTAAATTAAATTGAGTTTTTAAAATGTGATAGGACTTTCTTTTTTTTAGGACTTTCATTCAAAGAATCTTGAATTTGTGTAAGAAAGATTGATCAATTGTCTCAACTATGATAAGGAAATTAAGATGCATATGTTTAGGTCACAATGCACTGAGCAGAATGCAAGCTATACTTTCTATGGGTAAACTGGCAATGGAAAAAAAAAGAACTTACCAGTAATTTCCAAAATTCATTCAAGGGAGCCTGAGACAACAGTGCACAAATCTAAATTTTATCAACTATGTAAGAAACTTGAATGTTGGCCTTCAAACCTGTAGATGCCATGGCTTATAGACTGAAATTAAGTTATTGATACTACTACTCTGAAGGTAATTCACTTATAGCTAGAAAATTAAGAGCCAAAGTTTAGTAAAATAGTACTTTAATTGTTGGCAAGTACATGGTAAACATTTGAGAACAACGCATCACATCCTCAAGTGTTATTGGGAATTACAGATCCTTTCTAAGATCCAGCCTCTCCTCTCTTTTAGTGTATTCATTCAGAGTCTTAGGTGAGGGTATGGTTTCACAAGATTCTTTCCTGGGCATAATGCAATGATTTATTTCCCAAAAGCATTAAAAAAAATTAATGCTAAAAATTTCTGGGTAATATTCTTTAAAAATGAGATTTTTTTACATCTCCCCACCTTCTGTCTTTCCAATAAGCAGTCTGTATGAAAGAAAACTGAAATCTACACTTGACATTGTAGGAAAGAACAACAGTAATGAAGACAAAGAATTAAGACAAGAATTTAGGTGTTGGATAATATCATGGACTACTCACTCATACTATTTTTGAGACAAGAGTTTACTAGCACAGGCTGGTCCAGGAGCTACTGTGCATTCTAGCCTGGCCTTGAAACCTAGTCTTCTTGTCTAATAACCCCTCGTGATGGGACTAGCAGCATGCGTCACCTGGCTTGCACTTGAGGCTCTTAAGTGAAGGAAATTAATTTTTATTTTTTTAATCACTGTTTATTCATATCTCTGTTAAATAATGAAACTGATAAACATTATACTAACCAAAATATCACCCACTGTTAAGAACACTAAGGTATATAATTTTGAATTTTGCAGTTCCTGAGGATTCTTCTCTCTAGTTGAGTCTGTTTCCTAAGGTTGAGATGGTCCATTCATTATCTTTCCTCTACGGGCTAGGGACCCCACCATAAAGAGTGAGTTGTGAAGTTTCACCTGGTACAAGCTCTATCCCAGACATGGGCAAAGCTATGCTAGAATCTACTGGAAAAATTTTCTAGCTTGTTAATACAAAATGTAAGTCATCTTTCCTGGTCAAAAGAATCCTAGGCAAAGAAGCTGAACTGTTCTGTACAGAAGAAAACACACACACACACACACACACACACACACACATATACACACAAAGGACAGTTGGAAGAAATTCAAAAGAAAAAAATCTCTGTGCAGTCACATTCTAACTGGCCATCACTGGTGCATCTCTTGTAGATATCATGGCCAGAAGGAATAAGAAACCAGAAGTTAGAAGAGTTCAGCTAGAGCTGGCTATCAGGAGTGCCAAAAAAGTAAATGGCTAAGTAGCCATTAAAGAAGACAGCCTGCTGCCAAGACCCACACAAAGACAGGACCTAAATAAAGGGTTGTGGAGCCTATGAGGGTTCCTGCTCCCAGAGAAGGTGGAAAATGTTAACTTGATAGACTAGGGTTTTAACTAAAGGTCCATTTCTCATTTAATAAAGAGAACCAAATATATTGACTATATTGTTGGCAAGATTTTGTTTTAGGAGACCCCAACCTTGGCAACATTACATAAAAGATCATGAACAGGTGGCACAGAGAATCTAGAATTTGTAAGGCAGTGGTTTCCATTTTATCTGGCATTATTTTCAGCATTTGTAAGTTTGAGATCACTGGCATGCATGAGTTGAGGGCTAGCCTATGTTATCTTTGGCTTCTCCAGAGAATCAGGTGTAATGCCTGAATCTCAATCACCCAGAGAGACCACCGGAGACAGAGATGTCCGAAACGCAACAGCAAGGTTTATTGTCAGTGAGATACAAGCCTAGGCAGGGAGTGTGGTGCAGGGAAGAGCTGGGCGCCCCAAGTTACACAAGCTCTTTATAGGCAAAGACAGCAAGGCAGGGTTACTTGGGGTCAAGGCTGCAGGTGTGCTCTTGATGAACTCATGCTTAGGGACATTCTACAGCTTAACATTCCTGGACCCCACCTGGGAGGTGTGGCTGGCAGGTTTAATGCTTGAGGGATGGACCATCCAGGTGTCCTTAGATAGGCTTAGCTCATTCTTTCTTGGAACTGGGGATGCACCTGCCAGGAATGTGAAACTGAACTCTATTTTAGTACAAAATGGCTACTAGAATACAAAGTGGGGTTTCTTGAACTAAGTTTACTTTTTTTCACCAGGTATACATTAAGCACTCTGTAATATGTACCGCTTTGCCCCAAGCAAAAGACTCTTGCTCTGTGTTACTGCTGATGTGAGATTTGTAGACTTAGCTAGTTCACATGATACACATTGACGCTAGATCTTTTTTTTTTTTTTTTTTTTTTTGGCAAGAGAGATGGGAGTATGCATTATTATCAGGTAGACAGATAATTGCTCTGTCTCTCCCAGTTCTCAAAGAGAGAGTTCATGATTTTCTCCCCTTCTAAAGCACATTTCTACCATTTTGTTTTCTTAGATAAGATAAAGTAGACAAAGGTTCAGTGCCCTGCCCTTCTTAACATGATCTAGAGTATTGTTTTCCCAGATTTCTCTAAAGGTACTCCTCTGTCCTTTTATTTTCCAACATTACATTCTGCTCCAGCTGTTTCCTCTTCTTGGGAACACATCTACTTATCAAATTCCCATCCACTCTGCCTGAGTGATATCCCTTCAGTGCTCTGAACAGATTCCCATGATGCTTAGAGAAGTGAGTAGCCCCACAGGTGCTGGACATCATTCTAGTAGATTTTGAACGATGATCTCTCACTAAGAGACTTCATGAAGCACTTCTCCAAGACAAAAGGCAGAAAGAGGAGAGACAATGCCTGCTGATGGGGGGAGGGTCAGCACCAGGTGCTGATACCTGGTCGGAATGGTCAAAATGGACTAAGAACTGATCTTCCACCATAGCCATCCATCATGACTCCTTTCCTATTAAGGTTGGGGCGAGTTCATCCACAGTATATTCTGGGTACTTTCCTTGTTTCTCTCAGACATCTCTGTCCTAGCCTCCTCATATGTCACCTGGGTTTCTCTGAACCACACAACAGCACTCCTGCTAGTTGCTTCTCTTGCATTCAAGTTTCTTCACATGAATTGATTCTGCATAAGAGTCAGTATGATTTAAATTCTTCCGAGACTTTTCCTCGCAATAATCATGATTGCTATTAACAGCTTTAAAGACCTAACTTCTGCCAGTGACTGTGATGTCACCTCAAGCCTCTGTCCACCACTCTCTAGCTACCCTGTGAACTCTGTAAAAAAGCTGAATTGCCTTCCCCCTCCCACAGCTTTTGGAACTGAAATATCTCCTACCAAGAATACTTCATCCTTTCAGCCTTGTGGGACTGGTCTCTTCTTAATAGACAAGTCTCAGCTCAAAAGCAATCTTTCTCAGAGGCCACACTGTGCTCCCTGATTAATGAATCTCTCTCAAATCCTACCAGAACCTTTTTCCCAGAAAAATGGACATTATTTGACATCAATTTATTTTATTTGAACACATCATTAGATATCATCAAATTGATGCCAAAAAAAAAAGTAAGTTCTGTCTACTAGCTAAAAGCTGAAGTCCTTCTGCCTGTTTTTCCAGTCAAGGTGGTATTTTTATCTATGACCATTTCTTTTCTTTCCACTTTCCTTCTCTTCCCCCTCTTGTTCTGGTGGGTCTCTTGTTTTTCTCCTCCCCATCCTCTTCCTTCGTGCCTTTCTTCCTTCTCTTTCTCTCTCTCTCTCTCTCTCTCTCTCTCTCTCTCTCTCTCTCTCTCTCCCCCAGGTTAAACCATCAGTCTTTCTGCTTCACTGGTTTATATCATCATATTGAATCTGATATTTAACACTGTTGTATTCATATTTAAGTTATATTTTAGTGATTCAGTTTTTTTTTTTTTTTTTTTTTTTAATCTGTGAAGTTTGGACACTATCACTAACAGCCCCTAATGCATAAGGTTGTTTTCTAGAATGAGTAGGTTAAAATGAAGATGAAAAAATGAGGAACACTGTACGATCAAAATTCAATTCACAAATTAAGGAATCATGTTTAGAATGCTAACCATAACTAAAGCAGACAAGCATGTGCAAAGCCACATAGGTTCATTAAAAAAGCTTCTTTTAGGTGGTATCAGAATACAGAATGATCACTATAGGCAAAACATTAGTTCCTTAAATTGTCAAGGCAAGCTGATGTTCAGAGCTGTGATTTTACCTGCTTTCTTCATTTTCAAGAAAGTTTTACATAATCATTGTATGCCATACTTTTACTGAGTTCTAAATAGTTAGATTGAACAAAGTGAGACAGGTGAGAGTATTTAAAGTCTGATGGAAGAGAAGAGCCATGAGACAGGGAGAAGGAAGTGCTTCCCACAGCTCTTCTAGACAGGTTCTTACAAGATAAGTTTTAGTCCTGGGCTGCTAGGCATTGGGTGAGAACCCAATGGATGCTCTTGAGGGACAGGAACAACTTTCAGGGAATCGACAGCCTCCGTTAGTACATAACAGGAAATAATGCAGAAGTGCTCACTAAGCACCAGCATGTGAATAAATATGCTGCACATATGTATTTACACAAATGCAGAATTAGAGACATGCTCCAGAGGGGGAAGGAGGAGAGTGTGGAAACCTGATGGCACATCAAGCATTTCCTTGAGGAGCTTGTCTATCAGTCTGTTTGTGCTGGCTGACTGAAAATCACATGTGGCTTTCAGATGTAGAAAAGAAAAAGCATTTGCATATAAGAATGGGAAAATTTTAGTATCATTCTTTATGTAAGCCATTTAGGCAATCATATCATATTTCTGGGAAAACATCTAGGCACAGGGCTATGGAAAAAATTTATAAAGAGCATCCTCTTAGTGGTGGTGGCATCCTTTTTCCCCTCCTCCTCCACTTCCTCCTCCTCCTCCACTTCCTCCTCCTCCTCCACTTCCTCCTCCTCCTCCACTTCCTCCTCCTCCTCTACTTTCTCCTCCTCCTCTATTTCTCTTCCTCTGCTTCTTCCTTCTTCTCCTCTTCTTCCTTCTTTCCCCCCTCTTCCTCCTCCTCCATTACTTCCTCCTTCTCTTCTTCTTAAAGTATGCAAATATACCCCAATGGAAAAGAAAACTAAGCTTCAGAAAGAAAATGATATTGTATATTCACTATGTTTATTAGTTTAGAAGCCAAAATGAACAAATAAACAAACCACAACCAACCAAATGGTTGTCTTTCTGCATGTTGTGAATTACCATTTGTTAATAAAGATGATGTTTTGTCCTATGACAAGGCAGCTTAGAGGCAGGCTAAAACTCCAAATATGGATAGGGGAAGGAGAATGGAGTCACACAGAGACATTGCAAGCTGCCCCCCAAGGAAACAAGATATAAATAAACACAGGTAGGCTGCAAGCTACATGGTAATACACAGATTAATAAAAACGGGTTGGATTAAGTTGAAAGAGCTAGCAAGTAATGAGCCTGAACCATAAACCAAACAGTTTGTAATTAATATTAGCCTCTAAGTAATTATTTTATATGCAGCTTCTAGACCATAAGTGAGAAAGCGCCCTCCGGACGGAAGGCCTGGACAGGCCATAAAGCTTTAGACTACAGAGAGACAGAACCTATAGGTATTCTTCAGTATTTATTGTTCTTTTCTGGAAACACAGCTAGAATGTATTTCCCAGCCTCCTTGGAATTTCAGCTCACTGTGATTATTGAGTTTTGTCTAATGAGGTCATACCTACTGATCCAGGGTCAAACTACTTTGGAATCTCAGATGAAATAAAACTTGTTTTGATAGACTAGGTAATGTGAGTTTGAGGTTATTGCATCAGCTAGTCTTTTTCTGTGACTTTGAGTTATTCTTGTACTTTTAACTTAGTTTTACACATAAAGATTACCAGAACCTAAATCATTCTGGGTTCTTCTGGTCATTTTCCTCTTCTTCCATGTGCTCACATTTTTCTTAATTATAATAAAAACAAAAACGTAGTCTTTATTGTCTGATACCGACTCTAATTGTTGGCATAAAACTGCAGAACAAGTAAAGTTTCCCAAGAACCATGAGTTTAGCTATATCATCCCCAGAAAGGAGTGACAAAACGTTTTAAGTTCCTAACTCTCTGGAAGATATAAAGCTGGTTCCCACAGGGTCAATCTGTGAACAGAGTCACACTAAATAAAAATATAAGGAGAACTCTTGCAGTGTTGAAGGTTAATATAGATCATTACTATATATTGCCATGATGCCTAAAATTGCCACATTTTTGATTATCTCAGGTGAAGATACCATGAAAATGAAACTTTTTACTCATGAGAGATAAATACAATTATCACTGATATCATTTTAGCCTTAGCTTCAGTCCTATTCATTCAGCCTCTGAAGAGTTTCCACTCTAGGGTTCTATTGTTAAATGAAGATGTGAACCAACAAGTTGAGGTACCAATGGAGGAGGCAGCCAGGATCTTTCCTACCTTCAGCTTCCTCCAACCTGTCATGCTACTCTATTCAAAGCTGTTAAAGATTGTGGCAGTTTGAGATTGCACAATATTTGCAAGCTAGCACAGGACATGTGACTCCTGAGCAAGAACAAAAATGTGATGCTACGTATGTCACTTGGAGTAGATTTAAGCCATAGATGAGAAACTCTCCACATTGGGAGCATCTGAGCCTGTTGAGGTTTTTTTCCCAGAGAGAAAAGGTATCTTTATTTTTATGGAGAACAAATAATTTTGGCCTGTTTAATGGGAAAAGATACTGGCTCAATCCTTCAAGGCTGTTTGCTATCTAGGCATCTTTGAAAATATAGTTGGAGCAAAAGGCAGTATTTATGTTCAGTTAATGTACAGAAGAAGTACGAGAAATTCAAGGAGAAACCTTTTCTAACAACAACAGTGTAGATAAGGTCTATAGACTCATAAGGCAGATAGACTCACACCAGGCAGCAAATTCCACCATCACTGTTCAGCAGCATTCAAGGAAAGCTGTATTTCTATTGCTGTTGGTAAAGGAGAAAAGAAAAAAACTGTCAGATATAGTTAGTGTCAGAATTAAATAAAATGGTCTGTCAGAAAAATACATATCTAAATGTAATAATTGGCAACATTTAGGATGTGTATATTTTAGTGTATGTTGTAATATATCATTGAAAAGTATTTTTATACTGCTTATTAAATGAAGTTGAATTTAGCTTTCAAATGCTCTTTGGTATATTTATATTAAATACAATGGAGAGTATTTTAAAATAATATAAAAACAGATCTGAGAGGACTATGGAATTGAGAGGAGCAGGAAATGGGTTGAAATATGGTAGCAACTAAACAATTACTTTGCTTGAAACATGAGTTGCTCAATTAAGATATCTAAATCTGTTAATTAATGGGTTCACTAAAATCACTTCTAGAATCAAATCAGGGATAAAAAAATGAGAACACAAAGTAATGAAAGGGGTAGCAACATAGCCAGTTTCATTTGGGGATGAATGGAAGTCTACTTTTAGTTAGGCCATGACCTATAAACCAGGTTAAGTACTTCTGGAAATCCCAGCTGTTGTCAGGCTGTGTGAAGCCTAGCCAGGCTTTTTTCAAATGACCCAGTATGCTGTTGCTGCCTCTGGCTTCTCCTGGGCTCCAAATTGCTGCCTGAAGCAGCTGCTCAAACACTTTAATGGCCACAATTAACCCATCCCAGAGGCTGACCTTTAGACATGGCAGTGGTGCATCAGGCCAACTGGCCTGGGCTCTGCCATCTTTGGCCAGTTATGTGTGACTTAGTCTTTCATCTGGCTTCCTTGAGCATGGACTAAGGGATCAGACCTCTAACAGCACCAGTGGAAGCAGGGTAAAACAGGGTTTTACAAAAAAATTGGAATTTCCTGCTAAGAGATGTTCTTGGAAATGGGACTTATAAAGAGCCTCAGAATGCTTTGAGATTCTTAAATTCTTTCAACACATATAGCTGGTGTTTTTACTGGGAAAAAGGAACGCAATTCATGAGCATAAGTTACTGCTTTTAATCATTGGTTATGATCAGTGAGACACAGGAAGTACTTCACATATGAGATGCAGCTGTGGCCTATGGATAGTCCATAGTCCACAGGAGAAAAAGTTACCTTCATTTGATCCACTAAAGTTTCCATGTCCCTAGCCTGGTTTAGAAGATTCTCAGTAAATAGTCAGTTGCCAGGCATTGGATTGTCAGAAACTCTACCTCTACTTAACTGCCAGTCCCGTAAATAAGTGCATGAGATATTCATTATTTATGAAGAATTCTGTAAAAGAAAGAACTTTGGGTATAAGTGTTGGTAGTAACTTATTAGAATGAGGGGACAAGCACTTTTGTTATCGAGGTTCAAGAAAGTGTATTTAACCTGAGAGATTTGCAACAAAAAGGAGTCATCTATGACCTGTTGAAAGGAATACAGAGTGTGTCAAGTTGGTAAAGCCTCCTAGCAAGGAATTCACTTTGTGTGTGTGTGTGTGTGTGTGTGTGTGTGTGTGTGTGTGTGTGTGTGTGTTTTAAATAAGAAGTTTGGCCTAGAGGAATGGCTCAATGGTTAAAAATGCTTGCTTGTACATATGTTTTCAAGTTGTATTAATGTATTTATAATATATGCATATGCAATTAATGAAAAAAGAAGCCATGAATTTGAAAAAGAGCAAATACGGGTACATGGGAGGGTTTGAAGGGAGGAAATGAAATGTAGGAATGATGTATTTATAATGTTAGAAAATATAAAAGGAATAATTTAAATAAAGCACTTCCGTTCTTACAAAGGACACAGGTTCTGTTTTCAGTATCTACATGGCAGTTTACAGCCATCTATAACTCCAGTTCCAGGGGATCTAATACCAGGCACGCATCTGGTGCATATGCATACATATAGGTAAACATTCCGACATATGCAATAAAGTTACAAACTCTCATAGAAACTATTTCAAATAGAAATAGAAAGTGGAAATGAAGGGAAAGTGCTAGTAATGTGCCAGATAGACAAGATTTAATATACATAATGGGAAGCTGGTAAATCCAAAAGAATCTTTTAGTTAGGGTTTATTCTGTCTTTAGAGTCCCAGGATTATCATTATAATGACAGATGGGAGGGGTTAAAGCACTACATAAATTTGTGCTGTCACAATTCTGAAGGTCATAAGTTTGGGGTTGAGTGGTAGTAGGCTGATTTCTTGAAGCTGTGAATGAGAGTACCATCTCCAAGCATCTAGGGGCTGCTAAGGCCCTTCAGTATCCACGCCTGAACAGTATCACTCTAGCCTTCTCTTTGTTCTCTCAGTGTGCCCTGTTCTCTGGGCTTCCTCCTCTACATCTCCTCATCTCACAACCCTTCTCATCAGAAATGACTCACTATCAAGAACATATCAGTTGAGATGCCTCTCGGGAGTTTTAATTAATGCAAAACTATTCTAGGTTTGCATCCACATGCCCCTATGCTTAAGTCTTCGGGAGGAGTGCAAAGCTCCACCCACTAAACTGAATTTGATACTAAAAGCTATTGGAAAGTATCATGTGGAGAGGTGAAAATTGTCCTTTTATTTTGGGGGTAAAGAAGAGAAGGAAAAAAGGAATATCCTGGCAGTGAGATAAGGTGTCTGAAGATGACTGTCTGTGGAGGCAGAGGGAGTTGAGAAGCCTGAGTGGGGATTAGTGCCAGAAGTTTTAGTTAAGGCAATGATGGAAATGTCTGTGCTGAAATGAGGACAGTAGCACATGCAGACATCTTGGTTCCAGGCTTAGCTGTCTGTCATCACACAGAACTTGGTTGGCTATCAGCCAGGCATCTTCCTTGTTATGTCGCTAATTCCTAACATTTGGCCTCCTATTCTCCTGGATACAGTTTCTACTCAGTGTTCAGCCATTGCCACATAACATCCTCTGTACAACTCTCATAGGTCATTATGCTCAACCATAAAGGGTTCAGAAACCCCACCTTTCTTTTGTACCACATTATACTTCTTAAGGTTTCCAGTTTGCACTGGCTGACTACGAGAAGCTGAGACTGCCATGCAGGAGAAAGTCAAAGTCAAACCTTTCCGTTTTCCCTCTAACTGGAAATTAATTGTTGACAACTTCTGGCTTTCACTCTTTGGAAGAATTTCCAATAATACTGACAACACACTCATTTTAGAAGAAGAAAAAAATGCCTATATCTTATCTGTAGATATAATGGACAAAGCTTGCCTTCCATAATCTTTTAGTCCTTGCCAAACACATGAACCAAAATTGGAATTTGTAACTTGGCCAAAAATTTCCTCTTTGATATCAAAAATGCAAACATCCAAATATAGGACTATTAGGACTTCTCATCCTTCTACTTGCCTTGTTAATGGGACAGAAAGAACAGATTCAGACTGTGCCACATATGTGTGGATTTTTCTTAAAGCTGAATGTGTTCCCCCTTAAAGAATGAGTCCATCTTAATTTTTCAACATGTTTTTTACTGTGAATGTATCTATGTGAGTGGGTAACTGAGAAGACCAGAAGAACATGTCAGATACCCTGGAAGTGGCATTATAGGCAGTTGTGAGCCTCCATGTGGGTTCTGGGAACTGATGTTGGGTCCTCTGCAAAAGAAGTATAAGCTTTGACAACTTATAGCCTTTTTGACAACCTTTTTAGCCTGAATGAAACAACTTTTTACTTACTAGTGACATTTATCTTTCAGTTACAAGAAACATCTAATTAAAACTAATGTAGCCAAGTAGAG
Organism: Sigmodon hispidus; assembly: GCA_004025045.1. Lineage (NCBI taxonomy): Eukaryota > Metazoa > Chordata > Mammalia > Rodentia > Cricetidae > Sigmodon > Sigmodon hispidus. The sequence goes on along the minus strand of PVIH01014668.1, from coordinate 12,028 downwards.
AATTTCATAGGAAACAAGTATAAAACTAAGATAAAATAAAGTTTATTTATGGTTCTCTCTGTTTTCCTTTAGTGTTCTCTCTCTCTCTCTCTCTCTCTCTCTCTCTCTCTCTCTCTCTCTCTCTCTCTCTCACACACACACACACACACACACACACACTCTCACATCACACTTCTCACTGCATAGAACAGAAATGTGAGATTGTTTCTCAGCTTGTCTATCTTTGAGCATCACCTGTGCTCTGTAGGGAGGCAATGGTAACTTTCCAGGTTAGATTCATACACTTTCACCCAGTGCCATGAGTAGAAAAGGTCAGCTTTGCTGGATCAGCAGAGTCCCAGGAGTGCAAAATCACAGTGTTTTCATAAGAAAACACAGTACTATAATGTTTTAAAAATCAAGGGGTGAGAATGAAGATGTAGAATACCAGCAGTCACAGGCAAATGTCTGTTCACTTTGGGCAAATTATCCATTCCTTATTCCTGTTTCTTCATTTTTAAAGTGGGGCTAATGATATTTGTACATACCCCACTGGGTAATTGAGAAGATAAAGTTAGTTAATATATGTAAAGTATATTAGAGTGGGGCCTAGTCATATCTATATTAGCTTTAATATCTATGTATTTATTTACAATGGGAATTTTGTCTCTGCTGAGCTTTGTAAAGACAGGCATCAAGCTGTTTTATTGAGCAGAAAGATATTGCAAATTCATAACAATGCACACAGAATTGGAGAGCAAGCAGAAATTTCAAAAGGGAATGAAGTAAATTTAGATTTCTATTGCTCATCACCATCTCTATTTTGGTCCCCTTCTGAAAACTACTTAATCACTCACTGGGATTCTGAAGCACCTTCTGTGATCTCCTGCCTCATTACACTGTTCTCAGAGTCCAACTCCATGTGACAGTGCAAATATTCTATCTAATGCATGAATCTGTGGCTATCTTCCCAGGTACTGGTTCCTAGCATATAGGACCACCATTGCCTCACTCTCTTGCTGTGTTCCTCTCTGTATTACCATTTCCCTCCACTATCGTCTTCTACTGTGTAGTCTCTTGTCTTCTTTCTGTGTCTCACACATTCCAAATTCATTGTCGTCTCCTTTTAAAATGCTGTTTCTTAGATCTTAAGTGGCTGCATCATTTTCACCTTCTGGTCTCAATTTGTAGACCATGTCGTCCTGGTCAACTAGCTGGAATAATTTTCTTCTCCACGCCATCAATTCTCTATATTATTCATAATAGTCTACATTTCTTGCTATTTCTGTCATCTTTGCTTTTTGAGTATTTCTTCTAAAGGCAAATGCCTTGGTGGTATTGAGGGAAGGGTGTTATCTATGACTGAAAGGTAAGCATTTGGTAGGAGCTGCCTGTCCACTGGGTTCATTTATTCTTGCCTGAGAGGTTAGCAGAGCTTATGAGAGAATGAATAGGAACTATCTCTTTCTGTGAGCTCAGGGAACAAAGAATAGGCTTCAGAAACTTCTGGGTTTTGGAATCCTAAAACTGTACACATTAGGGGATGAGGGGAGCTTCTTGTTTTTTCAGTCACCAAAACTACATTGCAAGATATTGTTAGCACCCTAGCTGGTCTGTAGATGTAAATGTGAACTAGAGGAAAATGATATACTCCCCTAATCAAATTAGCTTTATAATTCTGTGAGTGTAATTCAAACAATGAAAGAAAAAGAGAAATGTGAAGAGACATAATTCCAACAACAAAGTTAATAAAGGAAAAGAACCCTCAGAAAAATAATCAGAGACTACTAATCAGAGCTTTAGGCTCCTGATATTAGATACAAATTAAGAGTAAAAAAAAAAAAAAAAAACTTTGAGTTTGTTTGAATATAAAAAATATATAAGAATTCCAGCAGAGACTAGGTACCTATTACATTGGAATAAATGGACATCCTAGAAATCAAAACGAAGTAGTTAAATTAAGAAATCAGTAGACTCAATGGAAGGGGAGATCCATAACTAAGCACCAGGTTGAGCTCCCTGCAGGGAAAGGAACCCAATCCTCCAAAGGTAGAAATGACTGTCAAATGGCAGGGGCAGTTTGTGGAGCCTCTTGCAGTAGGATCAGACTATGTTCCTGGCACCTAAAACTGACATTTTGTAGTCCATTCCCTACAGAGGACCACCTAACCCAGCCTTAATACTGGGATGAGGGACTCGGACCTACTTCAACTGAATATGCCAGACCAAACTGACTTGCCTTAGGATTCCTTGCCCTCCTTGGGGAATGGATGGGGGTATGGGGTAAGGGGAGGCTGAGGGAGGACTGGGAGCAACTGGGAGGAGATGGAACAGTGGTATATATGGAAAAAACTTTTTAAATAAAAAAAAAAAAACAGAAATCAGTAGTCTCGGCAAGAGCTTAGACTCAGGTGAGAGAAAAATGACCATAGAATAGTATGCAGCAAAGAACAGGTGTTGTGTAGGGAGAGAGCTGCCAGATGCAGGGGACGCCTTGAGTAGAGCATGATATATACCTACCTGCTGCAGATAAAGACAAAAAGAACAAGAGAGACCTTTTATGAAGAGATGTGAAACCAGAAAGGGAAATAAAGGTCAAATATATTTAGAAACTTAAAAATGATTTTAAAAAACGAAAGCTCCATTCAAGGAATGAAGTAAAAGATCATAAAAGAAACCATGATACTAGAAAGCAGCAGATGGCAAGTAATGAAATAAACATCAAATTATTTCTATAAATACAAAAAAATTTTTAATTTTTTTGATGTAACAAAAAATTTATCCATGTAGAAAGTTGGAGATCCAAGAGAAAATGTACAACAAATGCAAAAAAGTACATAAGCAGATCTAAGAAAATATTGACTAAAAAATAAAAAGTTGTGTTCAATACTATTTTGAGCTAAAGAACATCTGTAATTTAAATGTATAACAATGGTGATATAAATTGAAGTAGGACAAATTTAAATGTAAAAGATTATTGTATTATGCAGAAAACACAATTAATACTATACTTTGACATATCAGTGCAAACTGCAATGTCTAGACTAGTGAAAAGGTAATTTAAAATGAATATAAAGTGGAAATAGGATAAAATTAATGCATAAAAGTCAAGAGAGAAATAAAGAACATTAATATTTATAAATTATCTTAATGTTCCAATTAGCTGAGAGAAGTTATCATGTTAAGTAAGTCAGAACCCAAATGTATTATTTCATTTACAGTTCTTCTGAAACACCAAGGTTAAAATTATGAACAGTGAAAAAATAGAAAAAATATAATACACAAACATTGGCTAAAAGAAAATTTGTATTACTATATCATTATCAAGCAATTAGCTTTCAAAGGAAAATTGCTTTAGTACCTATAAAACAGTTTCTGATTTTTTAAAACAAGATAAATTTTAATGAAGATATGAGGAAGCTAAATAGTGTATATATAGGCTAGCATAGTTTCAAAACACATAAAAACATATATTGGCAGGCTGTTAAGGAAAAACACTGTCTTGAGATTTAGCCACAGATTTCTCAGTGATTTTATAGGAAATGAGAAAAATATATCTTAAGGAAATAAACATATTACTGCTTACATGATGATTCACTTTGTGCTAAACCATATTTTAAAACCTTCTGTGTATTGTTTGTCCCAATTAAATTAAAAACAAGCAAAATAATTAATATGATATCCTTATACTATTTTTATCAATAGTTAAATTTTCATCTTGCTTCTAATACCGAAGAGGATGTCCCATAGATATGGCTGACCTCAAATTTTAAAAACGATACTCTTTTGTCTTATATCAGATTTCCCCCTCTGCCTGGTACAGCTCCACTTTCTTCACATCCGTCCTCACTGACAGCACAGAAACAAGTGGATCCTTTCATTTTCTTCACTCTGAAGACCCAGCAATCCCTAAGACTGCAGTGTTGAGTCTGAACTTTTTCTCTAACATTAGTTAATTGTATAACTTTAATAAGGTAGTTCCATCTATTTGAGCCTCAATTTCCTCTTCTATAAATGATTTAATGAACATCTAGCTATCAAAATTGTTGTAATAATTAAGATAAGGTGATATATACCCACTCATGTACTTGTATAATTATCTATGAATCTGTAAGACAGATACATTTAGATCTGTAGTATTTTGCTTAGTCTCACTGTTCAATATACAGCAGTACTTCACAGTTTGCTGCTATTTATGCAAAAACCCCTGCATTCATTAGAGTACAGCTGTTTCCCACTCAAGGCCTTCAAATATATTTGCTTGTGGGGGTATAGGAATAGATTTAATAGTTCAACTTGATCCTCAAATTTTATGTGACCTGAGTTCTTTCCTTTACAGTTCCCTCTGTGTAACACAAATTCTGATTGTACTGAAAGAGACTCAGAGTCAGATATGGGGGGAAGGGGAAAATATCAGAGAGGAAACACCATAGTCAAATCTCACCCAGTTATCTTCCAGCTTCCTCAGCCTTTGCTGTTTTCCTAAGCCTGCCTTAAATGTCCTTCTCACCAAACTGTATTCCATCCAGGTTAGGATTAAAGGTGTGAGCTACTCTATTTGATAGTCAGCCTTGAACTCACAGAAACACATAAAAATCTCTGTCTCTGGAGTTATGGGATTAAAGGCATAGATCACCAATCCCAGCTTTCCCTGTGCTGGGATTAAAGGTGTGTGCCATTGAAGCCCAGCTATTTGGCCTTGTACTCAAAGATCAAGAAATTGCTGAGCTATGTCTGTCTAGCTTTAGACTGTGTGTCAATCGCTTGATATTCCAGGTTTTATTAAATATGTAACATATCACCACACCTCTATTTGTTGGCTTTTAGTCTTTGCTGTAAGCATGCTCACCTGTGGGATTTTATACCGAAAAGGATGCCAGTGTCGTACCTGTAAATTCTGGATGCTCAGGTATGTGTCATTTTTCCTTTCTTTTGAGATAGTTTCACCACATGGCCCCAGTTGACTTTGAATTTACTAAGCTCTGCTGTCGGACTATGCTTTGTACATTATAAATATTTGTCACTGCAAATATTTGGTTTAATAAAATGCTGATTGTTCAAGTAGCTAGATAGGAAGTAGAGATGGGACCAGACAAGGAAAATGCTGGGAAGTCAAATAGCAGAGCAGAAGATGCCATTGAGAGACAGAGGAAGCAAGAATGCTCCACTGAGCAAAAAGGTACCAAAACAAATATGAGTTAACTTTTAAAGTATAAGAGTTAGCAAGTAGTAAGCCTGAGTCATAGACCAAACATTTTATAATTAATATTAGCTTTTGTGTGATTATTTGGGCATGAATGGCTATTACACGGCTGAGGGACTGGCTTGTTGGGACAGAGAAACTTCTGACTACAGAGCCCTTTCCCTAAGCTTCTTCAGTGCCCTAGATGGATGTGAGACATGAACTACCAAAGCTAGCTTAGTTACCTACTTTTTACTGAAAATTTCAGGAAATATGTCTGAACGAAGAACTAGAATTAAGTATTGCTATAACCACTGTTTTTATGCAGTGATTCAGGTGTATCTGGTTCCTCCAGAACTCATAGACCTTCATCCCATTTATAGCCTTGATGTAAATAAGTATGGATGCATCCATGCTCTTACATGCAGCTAACTTTACTTGGGTGGCTGGTGACTGCTCACACTTTCAAAGTACTTTTCTATTTTCTACATTCCCAGGGTTAATATACAATGCTACAATCTACTAGTAAATTGCCAGCATACAATTGAATATCACTCACAAAGTTATATGGTTTGTATACATGGTTGACAAAAAGGAAACAAGATCATCTGCTATTGCAACTTCTTGCTAAACATTGACATACATATTTTTAAATTTCAGGGGTCTTTATATATTCTTTTTCCAAAATAAATTGATTCATTACTTTTGAGAGTTTTATAAAACTAAGACCAGTATATATAAAATTTATACACAAGAAATATATAAAGTTGCTATACATCAAAGTTAAAACAGATATGAAAATAGCCAGTTATTTAATGAATGATATAGAGTAAATACTCAAGCACTTAAAATTTTTAAAAAACATTCTTTTTAGGCTAGAGAGATGGCTCAGCCTTTAAAGGCTAGGCTTAACGAAAAATAATACTATTTTTACACCTAATATATACTGTAATATATTTCATTAAAAAATTAAAATTGAATATAAAATTCTGTGTGGGACAATTTTAAAGAATACAATGTATTTGGGCAACCTAGAAAAAGAGCAAACATATTGGTCACTTGAAAATATTGCAGAAATCTTCTCTGACAAATACTAATATATTCAACAAAACAATGTCCCTAAACTGGTATGTGTTCATGATAGAAGGCATAACCAAAAATGTTTTAAGGATGAAAGTTCTCAGATATAAAAAATATAAACATTGCAATATCATGAGGGCTTTGACAGGCTGATATGTAACATTAAAGTAATGAATAAAATATGAAAAATAAGATATAATTTTTACTAATAAAATAGGCAAAGATAAAATCTGGATCTCTGCATAGGTAAGCACCTATTGTTATATCCCAGTGAACAAGCAGGTTGACACATTTCCTGAGGAAATTTGGTAGCATGTATCAACATTCAAAACATCAATTTTGACCATATACTCTATTTTTAATATTTTACCTGCTGATAACAAGCCAGCCAAACAACAATGGATGCACAAAATATCAGTGTAGCTTTTAATTCCCCAAAAGGAAACCTGTACTTTAATCAAAGATTGGTAAAAGTATGTTTAGACAATATGGAAAAAGTAATAATTTTGCATAACTGGAAACTGTAGTTAAGTGACAAGCTGAGGTGGTGTTTCTCCTGTTCATTATGCTGTGAATGCTCCCAGTGGTTTTCAGTATGTGGTAATGTCAAATGAAGATTTTGTTGTGCTGGATTTCCAGTGGAGATTTTCTTTTCTTTTCAAATGAATTTATTTTATTATTTAGAGAATATAATAATTCTCCTTATAAGAAAAGAAAGTAAAGAGTTGCTGAAATTTGAATATTGTTTTCCTGGGTTTGTTACCACGCTGGGAATTGGAGATAAAACTTGGGATCTTACTCTGATGGAGTGTTACATTTAGCACCTCCTCTTGTTAACAGCAGAGTTAAATTTCTGAGACCTGACATACTCCTTGTGCTCCCTTTCTAGACAGAGAGAAAGTTAGGCCAAAGCGAAGGTAATCTGTTACACTGTGAGAGTCCCCTATTCAGTGACTATAGCCTTAGGCACTAGATAGGCTTACTCAGTGTCCACCTTTGTAAAACAGGCATTGGATGAGCTGGAGAAAAAGTAGTTAACTCTTTGGGCATGTTGCCTCAAAATGAAAATTGATTTTCAGTAACTAGGGTCAAAATAATCTAATTGTAATAGCTTTATTCCCCCCAAAAAAGGCTCATTATCACACCTTTTGTCAAGTATCATTTGTTTTAATTGGCAATTAAAACCACCTGATGCACAATGGGGCATGTGATCATATTTGTGAAGAAATGAAGGTAGAACATCTGAGACAAATACTGTTACTCTTGACTCCAGGGACTGTGCAGGTATGTTTTGTGGCAGAGCAACTGGACTTATAAAGTGGTGTTTTAGATTAACTTGTTTATTGGATACATGTTTTTTTTCTAATTGATATTACTATGTGGATGTCTAAAAATGAGAAAATGTGACAGATTACCTAATTAATATTCAGGGATTTTCCGTGAGGGGTGTGGGGAGGCACAGTGGGAAGGTTTCTTCTACAAAATCTTGTGAGAGTTACACAGGTTTCTTTGTAGCATATTAGTGGCTGTGTGAAAGACTGAAATACAGGGTATATTATAATGTGATTCTTGAGTTTTATTGAGTTTTATTGCCCATAAAAGACTAGGCAGAGTTATATAAGAATTTGACTCAAATTACTTCTTGACTAAAACTTGCATCCTCTTCGGCTCTACACCATAAACAAGGAAGTGGTGCCCTTCATTTGAGCTCCAGCAGCCATCTAAACCAGGGCATTTCATCTGAACCAAAATAAAAGGTTCAGTTATTCCCACAATTCTTGATACTGGCATAAGTCCCATAATCATGCTGAGGATTAAGCAGGAAAAAATGATCAGAAAATGTAAATCAAACAGGAATGAATTTCATTTCATCCTGTAATATTGGCAAAATTAAAAAGACTAAGACAGGGCTTTTAGCCTATATGGAAATAGTAACTCTCAAACACCATTGCTGGGGCTATAAATTGGTACAAAACTTCTCAGAGCATTTTGGCAGTGCCTTTTCAATCTGCATCTCTTTCAATCCAACATGTCATTTCTTGGAATCTGCACTGCTGAATCCTCACATAACTAGGTAAGGACAGATGAACAGTGTGCTTATTGAAGTATTTTTAAGTAGAAAAGTAAATTAAGACCATTTGAAACATTCATTGCTAAAAATATTTAAATATACTAAGTACTAAGAAAATAGTTGAATGTTAAAGTAAAATTAAGCTATGGCATTCCACACAAGCTCTAGACAAATGCTCTCTCTCCAATGTAGACATCTTTGAAGCATGGTTCAAGATGTACTATTGAAAGAAAATGGCTAGTTATAAGATAACATGTAGAAGATGACATAATGTCTGTTGAGATAGACAGATGAATGGAAGGAGGGGGGAGGGGACCAGGCAGAATGGAGAGGGAGAGAAAGGGAACCCACAGCTTATTACCCAGATAGTTAATCTTGTGCCATGCTATTTTAATAAGATCTTGGCACTTACTACTCTTTTCGATTCTGGAAGGTTACTGTCTTAAATGAATATGTTGCTTAAGCATTGTAGGCATAAGAAGATTGAGAAAGGAAAACAAAATTAAAACAAAATTTAAAAGTACTAGTCATTGGCTGACCATTTGTACTTTTCCCCTTGAGAACTACTTATTAATTCTCTTATTTTTTCCTTTATGACTATTCTGTCTTTCTTCCTCGAAGTTATTTTTGATGAACAACTATGACTCAGAGGCTGATTTGATTTTTGCTCTCTTTACATTCTTTTAAAATTTATTATTCTTTTAAATTTATTTATTTAGTTTACATCCAAATTGCAGTAGCTACTCCCTCCTCTCCTCCTCCTAGCCTCCCAGTCATCTTTCTTCTGCCACCTCCCCCCATCCTCCCCCTCCTCTGTTTCTCTTCATAAAAGGACAGGCCTCCCATGGATATCAACAAAGCATAGCATATCCAGTTTCAGTAAAAGTAAAGACTCCCTTTTGTATTAGGGCAACTCAGTATAAGAAATAGGGTTCCAAAAGCCAGCAAAAGAATTAGAGACAGTCCCAGCTCCCATTGTTAGGAGTCCCACAAGAAGATCAGGGTACACAACTGTCACATATATGCAGAAGGCCTAGGGCAGTCCCATGAAGCTCCTTGCTGTCAGTTCAGTCTCTGTGAGCTCCTATGAGTGTAGGTGAGTTGATTCTGTTTTGTTTTTGGTTTTGTTTTTTGTTTGTTTGTTGTTTATTGTTTGTTTGTTTGTTCTGTGATGCCCTTGACCCCCTCTGGCTCTTTCAATTCTTCCTCTCTTCAGCATGATTCCTGAGCTTGGCATAATATTTGGCTGTGAGTTTCTGCATCTGTTTCCATCAGTTGCTAAATGAAGCTTCTCTGATAATTGGGGTATACACTAATCTTTTAGTATAGCAGAATATCATTAGCCATCATTAAACTGACATTTTTTTCTTCAGTCCTGTTTGGGTCTATCCTAGGTCTCTGGACCATCCAGCCTCTGGGTCCTGGTATCTAGGCAGTATCAAGTGTAGGCTCATTTTCATGGACTGGGTCTCAATATGGACCAGTCATTGGTTAGCCACTCCCACAATCTCTGTGCCACCCTTGTCACACCACTTCTTATAGACAGGACAAACTGTAGGTTGAAGGTTATGTGGGTTGATTTGTGTTTCAATCCCTCTACTTGCCTGGTCCCAGGAGATGACCAGTACAGGACATGCATCCCCTATTGCTAGGAGTCTTATCTAGGTCACTCTTGTAGATTCCTTGAGGTTTCCTTTGCACCAAGTTTCTATCTGAACTGCAATGTGACCCCTTTCCAATCATCTCTTTCAGTTCTGGGTCCTCCTATTTCCTACTGAGAAAGACCAAAGTCTTTGGTAGGGCTTCTGATACCTTTCATGCTCCAAGTGATGTGATGAAGGTAGCTTGATTTTCAGAGGAAATATTTCAGTAACTAAATCAGAATTCTGCAGACTTTATGTATTTCTTCTTTTTACTGCACCTTTATATGCATACTCCTCTCCTAGTCATAATACTTTGCCATTGCTTTAAGCTCATAAATTCTGTGCAACCTATGATGTAGCGCCAGTGAATTTCAAAATGTCCCTTATGCCAGACAATCAACTACATGATAAACACTGTGTTGAGGTGTGGAACTACCACCTGTCTGTCTGTCCTATTGCTAGAGGATGCATAATACATTATTACAATGGGTTATAGATTCATTAAAATCTAAGTATTGCATAATGACTACTTGATGGTGATTTGTGTAATAATTAGGATGCAACATCTATCTGGAATAACAACATAAATGTATTATGACTGTACTTTGTACCAGACCTTGCCCTGGATGTCCGAGGTGAGAGTGAGATTATTGTTCTCATGTTGTTATAATCTTTATTCTTTTATTTTGGTGATCATATCATGATCATCCTTCGAAGGATCTAAAGTTATTCTTAAATGATTCCTGATCATGAATCTAAAATGCAGAGAGAGACAGTGAAGTAATCTTGGAAAATTGAAGTCTCATGTAGTAGTGACAGATGATAAAAGTCATAGCTGAATCCAGGATGTATGGTGCAGAGATTCAGGAAGGATCATACTGCTTCTTTACTTTTACTGGATTTGAAATTGAGAGAATTCAAAGATTTGCATCATTTCAATTATGTCTATATGTGTGTGGTTTGTTGCATTTGGGTGCAAGTACCCCAGGTGACCAGAAGAAGGTATCAGACTTTTGAGAGCTGGACCTATAGACAGCTGTGAGTGGACAGATGTGGATGTTGGGAACTGAACTTGGGTCCTCGGCAAGGTTCTTAATCAGTAAGCAATCTATCTAGCCCCTAAAGTTGGAAGAATTGAAATCAGGAGTTGCAAGTGGGCTGCTCAGTAGAACTTGAAGATAAGCTATCATGGAGTACAGCATAGCATGAAGACAGAGATAGCCAGCACTCCATTGCTATGAGTCCTTGAACTAGACCTCACAAAGCCAATAATGTCCCAGTAGTTTTTGATTACAGTCTAATAACTCTCTTTACTTTTTGAACAGAACTGAGATTTCTATGTGTAATCTAACTCCCCAAATTTGTAAAATCTGTTTTATTGTTAACAATGGTGTGCCTTCCGGTGGCTATAAGCTCTGGACAAGGGATTAAAATTACACATTTCTTTTGTATCAGCTCCTTTAGTTACAAAAAATATAGTGAAAATGAAAACCAGTATAAATGCTTAGCAACTCTCTTTTTTCCTTTTCTATTATGAATAAAGTCACTTTTTCTATCTGTGTATATTCTTATTCAAGGTCCCTTCCACCTCCCACCCCCTTTGGTCACTCTCTCTTCTCCACATCTCCCCATCTTCTCCCCAGCATGGGCAAGAGGTCCCAAGGTCCCAATATTGCTCAGTTCAGCCTCCACTCCTGGCAGATCTAGTTTTCTCCCTGCAACATGGAGACTGAGTCAGGTGTTCCTCTAGGATCCAAAGTGTCAGTCCAAGGTGTTTCAGATCCCAAGCTGTTCAGTGGTTGTGGTTTGCAGCTGTTCAGTGGTTGTGGTTTGCAGCTTGGACATGCTTTGCTTTTTGCTTTTTTTTTTTTTTCTTTTTTCCTTCTTTATTTTGTATTTATCAAAAAAAAACACAGTAAAAAGAATTTAAAATGTGGAAGAGTTAACAATAACTATACAGAGGATAAGAATGATAAGCATGGCTTATCAAGGGTGGAAATACAAATAAGATTGCTACACATACATTTTTTTGTGTTCATCTTTCCCTCTGAATTTTTTTTCCATCCCTGTATA
>PVIH01014667.1:0-52763 GCA_004025045.1 Sigmodon hispidus | reverse complement strand
TTGTAAGATCGCCACTCTCTTCTGGAGTTACCATGTTGTCCTTTGTATTATTATGTAATTTCTTGCACTGACGTTTGCCCATGGCTTCAGTGGTTCACAATTAGATGGGTCCTGGTCAGTTGTGGCACTTGGGTTTGTGTGTCTCCTGTCACCTCTCTGGTCAGGGTTTGATTCTGTCTTTCAGAGACCCCTGCAGTTGGTTCGCTCAGTTCGCTCAGTTCGAGGTCGTAGTGGGGAGCCGTGCAGATTCCCTCAGCAGGAGCTGTGGGTGTGTCAGTGTAAACTCTTCTAATTTTATAAAATGTTATAGTTGAGGCAATTTTATTTAAATCTGCTTTAGGTGTGATAATAGGGGCCTTTTACCTTTTGGCTTTCACCATTCTAGTCCCTCTTTTTTGTTACTGTTGCTCCAGTAATGAAAGTGATCTCTGCTGTGGCCTATTGAGCACCCACTATGTGTCAGGCAGTACTATTGGGCAGCATTTATCTTCAGGACAGATTTAGTCAGTAAATTGTTTAATAGATGAATAACTAAAGCCACCTACATTTTCCACCGCCATATGCTAAGAATCCCAGTACCACAACCCCATCCTTGACACTTTAGTCCCACTTGTCCTACAGCTACAACGTGATGGGAAAGCACTGTAGGAAGGTAGGAAGGTACACCCTCTGAACTAGGGGCTCTGCTTGAGCCACATGGTCAGCCTCTTCCATCCTCTTACCTCTCATGGAAGCCAGTCTGTCTCTTTCTGTTGGGGGTCCCTACAACTGCTATGGCTGACAGGCAAGAAGGGAATCTAGGCCAGTACTTAGTAAGCTAGGCTGGGTCAAACTTTTTGAGTCTAACCACAAGCACTTTATTTTTGACATATTAAAGCACAGTCAACTTTGGAAAAATGTTTCCTTGTGGCAGTTAGCACAACACAGTTTAAGGCATAACTACATCAAAACTCCTTTGCAAAGTATCTGTGATTTCTTCTATAAGAATGGATTCTAGAGACGGAGGATTTATATTAAGCATAATCATAAACTCTTTTGCCAAGTACATGGAACTTCTTTCATTTGAATGGGTTCTAGTAACTGAGAAACAGAACTGGAATCTGGGGATGCTGGTGGAGCCTGGCTGTACAGAACAGCAAAAGATCACCAGGTTATTAGCTATATCCACTCCCAGCCTTCTGGGTGGTAAACAGGTGTAAATTCCTTCTGTTGAAGGGACAAGCCTTTGAGCTGAACATCCCTGCTTTCTCCTGTGCTCATCTGTGAGAATGAGGACCTGTGCCCTCTGCCCCGTTCCTTCAGCACCTCTTCTCTTTCCCCTCTCATTGCTGTTGGTGTTTGGGTTCACTTAACCCTTCAGGTTCCTGGAAAGATCTTCCCTGTGCTTAATGGTAGGCATGGTAGAGTAAGACTGAGTATTCCCTCAGGGTCAACAGACACTGGGAGAATGTTCAAGAACCACACAGGTGATGAAAAGCCATTCTCTAGCCTGCTGTGGGAAGTTCCAGAACTTCTCTTCCAGTTCTGATGTACTTGGAATGAATGCTGTTTAAGAGATGGGCCACGGGGTTGAGAGCTGGGGGAGTCAGCAACATGTAGCAGGTTTAGAAAACCCCTTCTATGCACACTTGGACTATAACCTACTGTTCATTACACTGCTGTAGTCAGCTTCCTCAGTAATGAGTAAAGGCAGATACTGGTTTGTTTCCTATGTAATTTAGAGTCCTTCTGGCCTGCCTCACTGTCCCTGTGCCATGTGGCACTTAAAGTGATCAGCTTGAGAAAAATAATAGCTTTGAAATCAGTTTGAGACATGATTTAAGAAAGCAAGTCCTAAAGCTCTCAGTAGAGCCAGCTAGTCTCAGAGAGACTGGAATTGGCCTGCCACCCATCTTTTGTGACTCTGAGGTGACACCAGCACTGAGGATGCAGTGCACCATGATCCCAAAGGATGAAGAGCTCAAAGGCTCAGCCCCACCTTCCCAGCCAGATACATGACTATCCAGGGACTTTTGCCACATCACTGTTTGGCTCAGACAGCTTCCCAGATAAACTGTCATCAATTTCTCTTTGGAAAGCTGTTGTTCCCCCTGCCCAAGCATTCTAACTAGAAGCCACCCAGAAGCATGTAACCTGCCTGCTTTCTGCCCTAAGCAGAGCATCTGGAATTAGCTTAGTTGATGATCTGTTTATGCTGCTTTATTGAGGGATAAAATATTTTTTTCTTCATGTTGATATTTGAAATACTGTTTTATCTTAGTTCCTGTTTCTAAGCTAGTCAGAGTGTTTGTTTCTGATAAGATATGAGTGTATGGAATTACCCCTCTATATTACTAAGCACCTTTCAGCTTATTGGTGATTACTGTTGCACATGGGCACATCAATTTATGAACAAATACTGAATCTGAACTGCATCTATGATTCTCAAGTCCAAATTTAGATTTATTTCTTTTCAGCCAGACCAAATGCATCCTGTAGCTCAGTGGTACAATGCTTTCAGCAGCATGTATGAGGCCCTAGGTTCAGTCCAAGTATGGGGGCAGGAGGGAACCAGGTCTAGTGCATTCAAAGGACCACAGCTGTGTGAACAAGCATGTTGCTATCTAGTTCCATGACAAAAGTGGATGGCATCTACACCTGAGAGGATGGTTTCACTGAAGTAAGTTGCTGGTGTCATTGCTGTCAAGTTGTTTCACCACTGTGTTTTCACAGTGTATTTCTGCAGTTAAAGCAAGGAAAGCTCCATTTGTAAAGTGCTTTCTGTGCAAGCCTGAGGACCTGAAGTGGGATCCCTAGAAACTACCTAAAAAGCTAGGTGTAGTGGCATGCATCTGTAACTCCAAGGCTGCAGCTGGCACTGGACAGAGACTGGTCACCCAGCCCGGCTAAGTCACTAAAAGACCCTTTTCCAAAGTTAAAGAGCAGTTAGAGAACACTCCCAATGTTAGCCTGTGATCTCCACACATAAAGTACAAGCACACTATATAGATAATCATGCACATGCACACAAAGCAAGAGTGGGGGTGGGAATTTTACAATTTACCTGGATATTTATTGCCACATGGGAAAATGTCTCTCATGCTATAAACAAACCAATAAGCAGCGAATCCTATGTTTTCCTTTCTGAAAGAATGGTTTGTGTCATAAAGAGACAGCTTAAAGGTCACACATAAGAAATGACTTCATGCAGTCACCCTGGCTCAAGGAGGCTGTTCATGTCTTAGCCTGTCGAGGCACTGTGAGCCCGAATATGGAACACAAGCTGAGGAAGGGCCAGCCAGAAGCCTGGGTTCACTTTGCCCTGTTTCCTCTCCCACAGGGACACATGGAAGGGGAAGTGTGGGGGCTAGCAGCACACCCTCTCCTGCCCATCTGTGCAACAGTGAGTGATGACAAAACACTTCGTATCTGGGAATTATCCTCCCAGCACCGTATGCTGGCGGTCCGGAAACTTAAAAAAGGTACATAGCATCTCTTTACATGAAAAGGAGTCGGTTTACAGGCAAAGACGATATGAGATTCACTCATTCATCCACTACTTGAATGAGAGCACCTGAAAGAAACCTCAAAAATATCCTAAGCAAGGGAATTCAGAGTTCGCCATGCAATTAAAACTAGGAGCACATAAGAGATTTCTCAAAAGTTGTTCTCTTCTCCGAGTGCCCCAGCGTTATTACTTTACTTGTGCTACACAGGCGCTGGCCACCTGGGGCTGTATCTTTCCTCACTGAGAGCAGAAATTTATTAACTTATAAAATGAAACAAATGAAGAAAACCACTGTTTATCTCTATGACTAACAGTCCGCAGAATTTATGGAAAATAAAAGGTCAGTTTGATGTTATAAACATCTGCACACAGTAGGCTCAGCAGGAGGAGCCAGTTCTGCAAATGCTTCTTGAGTGGTTCTGTGTGTCAGGCCCTGAGGATCCCACAGAGAACTCGAGGTTTGAAAAGAGTCCCAGCAGCAGCTGGCCTGCTTACTTGGGTAATTTGAGAGAAATCTAAAAATAGGACTCTTTATAAAGGGTGGGTAGGGATGAAATGACCAGGAACAGTGTGGTGCTATGCCGCTGCCATTGCCAGGCCTACTCTCGAAAAGATGAAGTGTCTCCTGGGATGAGAAATGTGTGAAACGATAGCTTTGCAGGAGAGGGCTGGAGGGGCAAACGCTCTAGCTTCCCAGTCCTCTACCTTCCAGTCTTGCCATGCTTCCTTTTGGCCAAACCCACCCAGACACCAAGAGGCCAGGGAGGTCCTGACACTATGTACTCAGGAAGCTTCAGTTAGACAAGTGGAGATGGGTGAAGGGTAGAATGGCTGGCTATTCTGCAGGAACAAGGGGCCATGGAAGCCTAGCTCAGACCTACACTCCACTGCTTTCTGAGGAAGAAACAAAGGAGCTGAGCCTGATAGTCACAAAAATTCTTTTTTTTTTTTTTGCATGTATTTATTTATTGATTGATTGATTTTTATTAGAAATATGGTAAAGCATAATATATCACACAAGGAAAAATTAAAGATTATATTACCACAATGAACATAAAAAGATAAACAGATGAAAGTGTAAAATAATACTGAACATAGAGAAATAAAACTTCATTATTTAAGATCATGGAATTAACTTTCTGAAGCTCCTCAAGGGTTTGCTTCTTAAGGCAGTGAAGGCTGAGCTTAGGTCCTGACCCTTCCATGTTTGTGCTGAGTCATTCTGCAGCCTTGGGAGGGTCTAAATGAATCCTGAGAAATGAGAGCATAGAGCTAGTTAGTAACAGTCATGGGCCAGAGAGCAGGCTAGCACATGTGAGCGTCCTCTTCTCCTCCTGGCCTGTCAGCCATCAGTCTGAGAGGGGAAAGAGGCAGGAAGTGGGAACGGAAAGCTTTGTATGCAGTCCATGAGCATGAATGGAGATCGTCCTCTGGGAGACAGATTTTGATGAATCACCTCAATTTTATTCCAGAGTATAAGGAATATATAAGATTGGGGAGGCTGGGGACAGACCTTAATTTGCATTAAGTGGCTCGGTCCTATCATAAGGCTTACTGTGGCAGTAGGTTAGCTCTTAGAATAAATCTCAGCTGGGATTTGTGCCAAGGGTCAAGCTTAAAGATAAGTCAGGCATCTGATTTAGAGGTCATCTAACTAATGAATAGTGAAACTGAATGCACAGTGCAGCATGGTGGCCTCAAAGAGCAACCTATGTCCTGGTTGTCACTATCTCACTAATGAATAGTGAAACTGAATGCACACTGCAGCATGGTGGCCTCAAAGAGCAACCTATGCCCTGGTTGTCACTATTTCTCCACATTGCTTCACTTTTCTCTGGATGGCTACAGCCAAGTCCAAAACCATGCTCTGAACAATTGAATCATCTTGTTCACTAACTTGCATTGGTGAAATGAAACTAGGACCCTGTTGTGGAAGCTAGTCAATGGACTTTAATCCCTAGGTTAAAAATTAGTTTGAAAGAGCACAAACTCTTAGATGACAGTCTAGTTTCCCCTGCTATCCTGGCGTAATTATTAACATCTCTCCCTTCACCATAAGACACAGCTCAGTTTGTACAGTAATTACGGTTCACGCTACCCTGTTGATAAACACTCCCTAGGGCTAGCTATTCTGTATTGTCTCATTACCAGCAGTATGGGTGACTCACAGTAGGTGAATGAGCATTAAGTGGACAAATGAATGGAAATATTGTTCACATAAACCAATTCAAAGTTACTAGGATGAACACAGCTTTTGACATCTGTTAGCAGAGGCATGGGTCCTATGGAAGCTAAACTGAGCTGCCTCAGCACACAGCAGCATGGCTAGGCCTGACATAACCACAGTTTCCACCTCTTGATTATGCATTATGATCCACAAAACAGAGAAGTTAAAATTATTTTTTCTAAATAAAAAAATGTGTATGTCAGTTATGATATCACAAAAATGGTTTCTAGAAAAATACTGTTGGAGAACTCGTGTCCTTCAACATTTCCTCTTTTCTTGGAGGATATGCTATACACTTACCCTACCTACCATAAGAGGCAGTGAATAAACCTTATGGAAATTACAATTTTATTTTTAAGATTGATTTTTTTTAATTATGTGTATCTACTTGGAAGTATGTCATGTGCATGCAGGTGCCCACATAAGAAGGTGTCGGATTCCCTGAAGCCAATTGATGTGAATGCTGGGAACCAAACAGAGCCCTCTGCAAAAGCAACAAGTGCTCTTAACCTCTGAGTCATCTCTCCAGCTCTAAAAATGTGATTTTGATAGTATGTGGGAGGAAGACTTATTTAAATTATGATAATTTTCATGAATTTAACAATATGTGCTGATTATGTTATTTGTACAAACACACACAAAGACTAGAACAACTCCTGGGAATTTGTTCTTTCCTTCTGCCATGGGTTCTCAGGCTTAAACTCAAGTTGTGAGGTTTATATAAAAAGTGTTATCGTCCACAGAACTGTCTCACTAGTTCCCAAATAATGAAATTTGAATTCCACCTGGGTAGTGCTAAAGGCCCAGTCACACATAAACATACACATATCCACATTTCTCCCGTACCTCTATCTGCTTTGCTCAATAGCAAAGTGTTCAGTTATGATTTTCTTGAATCCTTTTGTAGGAGGAAGATGCTGTGCCTTTTCCCCTGACGGGAAAGCCTTAGCAGTTGGCTTGAATGATGGAAGTTTCTTGGTGGTAAATGCTGACACTATGGAAGACATGGTCTCCTTTCATCACAGAAAAGAAATGATCTCTGACATTAAATTTTCAAAAGGTGAGCCAGGTAGTGCTGGTGCATACCTTAAATCCCAGCACTCAGGTAGCAGAAGCAGGCAGGTCTCTGGTTTGGAGGTCAGCCTGGTCTACAGAGTGAGTTCCAAGACAGCCAGAGTGTTACACAGAGAAACTCTATCTTGGGAAAAAAAAAAAAAGCATGCAAAAGGTAGAAATTGCAGTAGATACTTGTAAAAAATAGAAATCTTAAGACCAAGACAAATTTTTTTTGTAAGAATGAACAATTGTAAAAGTTCCTTTAACCTTCCTCTGACTTCAAAATTCTAAGATCCTAGAGGTAAATTCCTACATCAAACTGTTGTTGTTTACTGTATACTTCTCTCTATAGATCCAGGAAAATACCTTGCAGTTGCATCCCATGATAACTTCGTGGATATTTACAATGTACTTACAAGCAAGAGGGTCGGTATCTGCAAAGGAGCTTCTAGCTACATCACACACATTGACTGGGACTCTAGAGGTAAAGGACATTGTGGTAAAACTTAAATTCAGCATGTTCATGCATCATTTCCAGAGAGAATGGCACTTGAGTTTTAGAGGAAAACTAGAAGAGGAGCCCCACAGCAGTGTATGAGGCTGACAGCCGGGAGCAGCTATTAACATTCTAGGTATTTTTCTATTCTGTAAAGGTGTCATTAACTGAAGCCATCAGGGCTTAAGATCAAGAAAACATGTGATGCCCTGAGTTGCATATGATCTGTCACTGCCTTTCTACTGAGCCTGCCTGACCAAGATTTTATCTCCAGGAGTTTGGCCCCTGAAGTCTTAAGCATTTTTATCTGTCAGTGGAGACAGAGAGCTAGGTTCACCTCACTTGAATTTATCTCTGCTTTCCAAAGCTCCTAGCTTCCCACTTTGCCTCCTCCAAGTTACTTTCACAAAACCATAAAGACTAGTCTATTTAGTACATCTAACATCTACTATTTGCCAAGTCTTAAGACAGAAAATACAGATTTAGAGGTAGGGCATGGCTACTATTCTTTGTGAACATTGTTATTTAGGGAAGGATGGGATCTTTCTGAAGGAATATATAGACTTCTGATGATGCAGACATGGGGTGAGAAGTTGTGAATCCTAGAGAAAGTAGTGAGGAGTCTTGGGAAGGTCTATCATATCAGTATTGGGGTAGACTATAAGTCCTATACAGGGGCTTACTGTTGGGTCCTGGAGGAGCAAGCATTTAGGAGTGGGAAGGATCCTCATTTGCAAAGAAGTCATAATCTGCTGTGGTAGAAAACTATAGTGTGTTGGTGGGAGTGTAAGCTTGTTCAGCCACTTTGGAATGCAGTATGGCGGTTTCTTAGAAAATTGAGAATCAATCTCCCCAAGGACCCAGCAATACCACTTCTGGGTGTATACCCTAAAGATGCACAGTCACACTTCAAAGGCATTAGCTCAACTATGTTCATAGCAGCATTATTTGTAATAGCAAGAACCTGGAATCAACCTAGATGTCCCTCAACTGAAGAATGGATTAACAAACTGTGGTACATCTACACAATGGAGTACTACACAGCAGTAAGAAAAAATGATATCCTAAAATTTGCAGGCAAATGGATAGATTTAGAGAATATCCTCCTGAGCGAGGTATCACAAACTCAGAAAGATAAGCAGGGGATGTACTCACTCATTAGTGGACTCTAAACAAACAAACAAGAAAAAAGCAAAGCATGCCCAAGCTGCAAACCACAACCATTGAACAGCTTGGGATCAGAAACACCCTGTACTGACTCCTTGGATCCCACTCCCCCTAGAGGAACACCTGACTCACTCTTGAGGGAGGGGGGAGAAAACTGTATCTGCCAGGAGTGGAGACTGAACTAAGCAATATTGGGACAGTGGGACCATGGGACTGCCTGCCTGTACTGACTCCTTGGATCCCACTCCCCCTAGAGGAACACCTGACTCACTCTTGAGGGAGGGGGGAGAAAACTGTATCTGCCAGGAGTGTCTGGATTTGCTGCACTGGAATTTGAACCTTAAAGAGCTTTATGGCCTTGGGGAGTTTTTGTATGTTAGATGGAAAGAAAAGCATGTAACTTATTGTAAAAGGTGCCAGTCCCAGCCAGGGCAGAGGGAAATCAGGAAAATCCCCCTGGCTTTCAGGTCAGGGCCATGCCAGACAGACAGAAAGGCGAGGACATGGGATGGAACTGTGGTCTGGCAGGAGCACTGGCATTTGAGTTACCTAGACTTGGTCAGGCTAAGGGCTCCAGTGGGAACAGCTGCCCTCTCACTACTTCTTTTATAATCTCTGTTCTATTGTTTTCAAAACTGAAGAAGGCAATGATTGCCCTATTTCTTCTTCCCTATGTATGATAGTGTAAGATCATACACACACACAACTCCAGCACTTAACATAAGGTATGAAATTTCCCTTCTGCCATCACTGTTAGGGGGATAAAACCCATCAACAGTCTTATTTTGGAAGTGAAGAACCACAGAAAAATGTGATATATGAAGCTTTGATTTGGAAGATATTAAATGAAAAGTATATAAGCATTTTACTGTTATTAAATATACCAGTTTGAGCATGGAGTATATTCTCATTGTCATGTGGCCATTATCACTTTCCACCTCTAGAACTCATTTCACCTTGTAGTACTAGAACTTTATACCCACAAACAACAGCTCTCCTGTCAGTGCCTAGAGACTGCCATTTCCTGCCTTCTGAAATTGGCTTCACTGTGCTCCTGCCTTAGTAAAATCCCACACTGCTGTCCTTCTGTTACTTCTTTCCCTCTACATCTAAGGTGATCTAAGGGATCACCCGTGCTGCAGCCTGTATCAGAATCTTCTCCCTAAGGCAAATGATAGCTAACCATATGTACATTCCACATTTTACTTGTGTGTTTATCTGCTGATACACACCTAGGTTGCCTCCACACTAGCTTTTGTAAACAATCCTGCTGTGAATCTGGTTGCACCAGTCTCCCCAATTCTTGTCATCAATGACTGGGGTATATACCGGGGATGGAGGTAGTTAAGGCTGTTGGCAATTTGTTGAGAAACCTTTGCACTGCTCTTCATAGAAACCGCACCATTGCCTTTACACACAGCAGGGCACACACACACACACACACACACACACACACACACACACAGGGTTCCAGTCATTCACACCCATCTTAACATTTGAAGTTACTGTTTGGTTAGTAACTGTCTTAACAGACACAAAGTGGTGCCATACTGTGGCATGACTTTACATTTGGAGAATTGGGTTCATTTTTGGTTTTTGCAAGTGCGTACATTGCATGCTGGAGACTGAAGAAGGAAAAGCCAGGACAGAAAACCCAAGATCTTTGTAGCCATGAAAAGGTTGTTCCTAGGGGTAAGGGCGCTGAGTCTGTATGAAGTAACTCAGAACAGAGCCATCACCTGGTGGGAAGAGGGTCAGTACCTTACTGCATCTAGTCTACCCAAGGCCAGCCTGCAGGACTCGGGAGGCACTCAGAGTCAGAGGAGAGAGAGGCCAGAGTTTATGAAGAACCTTTACAAAAGGGCCTTTAGTCAGGAGAAGGTGTAGTATGCCAGTGGTCCCTTTAGTTGAAAGCATAGTAGAATACTTGTGTTTTAAGTCTAAACCATCTTGAGAATGGGAAAAGGAGCACCCATGCCTCTGACCTACTTTAACTACTGTCCCATCAGCTGTCAGCTATCTGCTACATCTCAGGAATGTGCCATGCTCCCACAAGACCACCTAACTTTTCATAGCAGAGGCCTGGAAAGCATAGAAGGGGTAAAGAGCAAAATTTAGATGCAGGGGTTTGTTTGTCAGAAATAGTGAAAGCATCTGCTAGAGCCAGCTGGCTCAGCAGGGGTGGGGATGGTGTAGGTGCAGACACAGGCACAGCCTCCGCCTCAGCAGCCTTTGTGACCATGGCAACAGCAGGCTCATTTGCTTTTGCAGGAATATCTGTACCCCAAATGAAGGCTTATGCATGGAATACTAGAGAAAAGGATACATAGGGAGAAGCAAAACACAGGATTTATTATAGATAGTAAAAATTCATCTCTGAAAACAGTAAAGACTATATGATCTTTAGCCAGGCAGCAGTTGCAGCC
Organism: Sigmodon hispidus; assembly: GCA_004025045.1. Lineage (NCBI taxonomy): Eukaryota > Metazoa > Chordata > Mammalia > Rodentia > Cricetidae > Sigmodon > Sigmodon hispidus. The sequence goes on along the minus strand of PVIH01014667.1, from coordinate 41,904 downwards.
TTCACAAGACATTCCATTTCTATTTTCCCTCAAGTGGCCTGGCAAGTATGAACCGTGTAGTACAATTCTAGAATTATTATGACAACTAGGCTAATGGATGCAGCTTTTGCTGTGTGTGATTGGCTATCTCTCCTTAGCTGTGAACAGGTTTTTATTTGTTTGTTTTATTTTTATGTCATATTTTGCTGTGTGAACAGACTTTTCTAGTGATAAAAATGTGAAGCCTGTAAGAATTCAGTTTCTATTATTTGGGGGACAATAATATATAGATGGCGCAGACTTTTGTGTTTGCTTCTGCTCCTTGCCATAAGGTGTCAGTGTGTGTGTGTGTATGTGTGTATGTGTGTATGTGTGTATATGTGTGTGTGTGCGCGCGTGTGTATGTGTGTGTGTGTGTGTCTGTGTGTGTGTGTGTGTGTGTCTGAATGCCCTTGGAGCAGGGATAAGAAGAGAATGCACAGTGGGCAGAGGGAGAGGAAAGGTGGTGACTGTTTCTCTCTTGCAATAATTAAAAGAAGGGAAAACACACCCATGTTTACGGCTTCTGTAAACATGAAAATAGTTGTTTTATAATTCATAGTGTATCTTTCAAGGAACAGAAACCCACACAAACTATCTGAAATTTCAAAATAATGATGAAGGATGAGTTTATTAGAAAGATCTAGAATACTTCATAGCCTCCAAGAACAGGAAGCAGTAATATGGAACTGGCTTTAAGAATGGTGGTACACGCCTTTAATCCCAGCCTGGTCTACAAAGTGAGTTCCAGGAGAAACTCTATTTCAAAAAAACAAAAACAAAAAATAGACATGAACCAAACAGTTGTTCTCGCGTTTCCTGCCTGGGGCAGCTGATCGCATCTGCTGCACCTCTAGAAGTGTGTACCTTTGCCCCCTAGCTGTATACACAGACCTTCCCTAACTCAGTTGTACATGGTCCAGTCTCTGTTGCCCCCAAATGTCACTCACTCTCAATTCTAAAATGCACATCTCATCCCAGCTGGGCAATACTTGATGTCAGCTTTCTGAGAGAGACGATTTTTGATTGCATAGCCCAGTATAGGCCTGGGCTCTCTTGGGTCAGGATCTGTCAACAGAGTTAAACTGGCAGGTCAGGTAAGTAAGTGTCCACAGGTCTGGTATTGTGTGACATTCCTTGTGTTTGTTTCAAACCATTGCAAAAAGACACCATGCTCTACCACATGACACTTTCCCTTCATAGAGGATTGCTGCCCCTGGGGAGGAGAATTTAGAAGTTCACAGTGATGAGATCATAGTGTATATCTAAATGGCCGAGAAGCCATCGTTCAGCATTTGTTTGAGGATCACCTCTCTCGCTTTGGGAGAGTTTGTGTTTGTAATTTGCTTTCTTATCTCTAACTTTAAAGACTGATTTGGAACTTAGAACAATACAATTCTCACAAGAACCTAACTTTAGATGTCAGAATAGCTTGCCTTTGCCTCATTACACATTAGACAGCAAAGGAAAAAATGAGTGAAAATTTTAGTTTGTTGGGGCTTGGAAAATGATAGATCATCTTAGTGCTGCTGAACAGATCAGCCTCTATTCTTGTGTTATTTGACAGGCACTTAAGGTCAAATTTTATGAGGTTCATATTTCTTTAATTAGAGCTGTGGGCATTATCCCATGTAGTATGTTGATATTTATGTGTTTTTTGGAATAGTGTAACATACATTTAACTCAATTTATGAGATTAATTAAAATGAATAAAATTGTGACAGCCATGCTTAGCATGTTATAATAAAATGACAAGTGCATAGTTTAATTCACTCTCTTTTTCTACCATAACAGGGAAATTGTTGCAAGTTAATTCAGGTGCCAAAGAACAACTCTTCTTTGAAGCTCCAAGAGGCAGAAGACATATAATAAGGCCCACAGAGGTAAAAGTCAAACATAGATATCGTTAAAGATATTGGGGGACTGGAGATATGGCTGAGCAGTTAGGAGCACTAACTGCTCTTCTGGAGACCCTAGATTCAATTCCCAGCTCACATCTGTCTATAACTATAGTCCCACGTCTTCTGACACCCTCACACAGACATGCATGCAGGCAAACTACCAATGCACATAAAATAAAAATAAATTATATATTTAAAAAAAAGGTATCTTGCCTTGGTTGGAATCTGGCCTGTCTATCATAATTTTGAACACAGGTCACTGTCTATCTTTAGGCTTTGTAATTTTTTAAATCTAAACCATTAATTGGTTTTCCTAATTTCTGAGGACAAGGGCTAACTGAGGCACTGACATTATGATGGCATTCTGTTCAGTATACCAACAAACATGATGGCACATGTTACCTTTTCCATTCAACATAACATTTTGTGCAGTGCTTTTTATAGATAAATGTTTTTAGACATTTTATCAGTATTTATTTGTAATAACAAACAATATTACTCATAATGATAATGGAAGATGCTTTCGGAAACAGAAGCCCAACTAGTACAGTGTTTTCTTTCCCCATGCCCTTTGCTCCATATGTAATTTTTTACTATTATTTGTAAATTTAGTATTATAAATAAGTAAATTTGACTATAGTATTGGCTTATTGAAAAATGGCAACACTACTTTAAATATGCGTCTCAGTTACTGAATTCAGTGCTTGTGCCCAGTAATGTTATTACTTGGGAGGCTGAGACCCTATGATTCCTGAGAGTTCAAGGCCAGCTTAGGCTACAGACTGAGACCTGTCTCATAAAAACAGAACAACAATAATGGCAGATAAAAATTGGAGCTCAGCACCCAAAACAAATGCCTGCTGTTAAAGTGTTTGTCATCGACAACTACTCATTTGAAAAATTATTTCTCTTACATAAAACAAAAAGAAATGAAGCTATAGCAAATGTCACACTCTGTCATCCTCTGCAGATTGAGAAGATAGAATGGGACACATGGACCTGTGTCCTGGGGCCCACCTGTGAAGGAATCTGGCCAGTACACAGTGACGTGACTGATGTCAATGCTGCCACTCTTACTAAAGATGGCTCCCTCTTAGCCACTGGGGATGATTTTGGTTTTGTTAAGCTTTTTTCATATCCTGTCAAGGTAACATTGCATGTTTGTTATAGATTTGATCTATTTCATGAGTTACATATCTGAGCATACTCCCAGGTCTGGGCATCTCCAGTTCTTTCAGCCGTTTTCCGTATGCTATGATTTCTGGCCACCTCATCAGTCCCTTCTCTGGCTGCTTCAAATAGAACATGGCTAGGTCACTGGATGGCGAGACTATTAGCTTCTTGATTTTGATTTTATAATTTCATTGACTACAGTTAGAATGTAACCAGTTGAGTTGAAATCATAGCTGAACTACATGTCATTCTCAGAAGTGTTCATGTTCCCACCTTGTACTTGCATAATCTAGTCTCTGAACACTGGTCATAGCACTTTGTATCATCAAGAGAACTTATCTTGCTTAGCTTGTCTATCCTAGCCAAATCTTTCACATGCTTTCAAGACTTCTTATTCCATTCTAGCATCATGCCACTTGGTTTTACATTCTTATTTCTAAATCATGGAAAAAGATAACAGTCAACCAATAGTGCCAGATGCCCCCATCCGTGTCCATTCCATATATCAATCTACATTTAGTTTCAATACTATAACTGGTAACAGACATATAAAACTCTCTAGCTGTACAGTACTGCATCCTCCTCCAAGACTTCATTAAAATACTTGGTGAAATCAGCCAGGCTGGAAGCATATGCTCTAACTCCTGCACTTTAAAGGAAGACACAGGATGAAGGGTTTACAGCAAGCATTGGAGATTTGGCAAGTTGGAGACCAGCCAGAACTATATGTCTCAAATCAAGCAGACAATAAAAAACACTGTATACATATAGCTGAAAGTCATGTCTACTGTCTTTGTCATCCCCAGTTTATCCTAATGACCCACCCAACCAAAGAGGTAAAATTAGTTTATAATCATGGGTCCCATCACTCAGAATCCCTTGTTGGACTCTCGTCTAACATCTCATCCCAGGTTGCATTGGCTCATGAACTGATGCTTCCCAGTGCCTGCTTGTTTCCCCTGTTGCATGGAGCAACCTTCCTGTGTCTGGTGCTACTTCTTCTGATTTCTAAATTCCTAGGTGTTAACAGTTCTTTGTGGTCACATTTGATAGTTCCTGTAATTATGCAAATGGGCTAGATTAAAGAACATTCTCTTTGATAAAGGAAATAAGTAAATTCTCTTTCAGTTGCTATAGATGTATCCTAAGAGGTCTTCTTAAGTTCCCTCTAGTTTTCTTGTTTTTTATTTCAGTTTTCAGGTAACACATTTAAGATCAAGCACACAAGCTCCCTTAGCACCCACTCCAGGTCTTACAGATATTTTTCTTCTCTTTTGTTAGACCTGGTCATGTCATCTCTGTCAGAAGCCTTTTCTAATGACATTACTGCCCATCCCACATTTGCTAGCCTTCACCCGGTGACTTATGACTTCACCTCACCTGCTCGCCTAGCCAATTTGGTCAGAGTTTAATTCTCAGCAACCATTCTCCTAGATTCCTCTACTTTTTAATTTTTTATATGTGTATTTGTGGTATATGTGTGAGTGCATATGCACATGCTCACATATGAAGACCAGAGGTCTGTGTTGGGTGTCTTCCTCTATTACTTTCTATCTTACTTTTTAACTAAAGAAAACCTATGTACATGGGTGCTTTGCCTATATATAGGCATATAGATATACATATGTCTGTATATGTATATATATGCATATATAGATATATATAGATATATATAGATATATATATGTCTATGCATCCCAAGTGGGCTTGTGTCCTTGGAAGCCAGAGAGGCCATTTAGTCCCCTGGAACTAGAGGTATAGATGTTGTGAGCCACTATATGGGTGCTGGGAATCAAACCTGGGTTCTCTAGAAGAGCAGCTAGTGGTCTTAACTGCTGAGTCATCTCTCCAGCCCTGTGCTTTTGTTTTTGAGGCAGGGTTTCTCCCTAAGCCTAGAACTAGGGAATTCCATGAATCTGGCCTGGGAGTAAAGTCAAAGATTATGTCTCCATACCTGGATTTTTACATGGGTGTTGGGGACCTAAACTCAAGTCCTCGTGCTTGAGTGGAAAGCACCTTGTTATCTGAGCCATCTCCTCAGCTCTTCATCCTTATGCATTTTAAAATAAAATTGCTTTTAAGATAATTAAAAGAAATTGTGATACTTTGGTTTTAGTAGACTCAAGGTTTGGGAAATACTTAGCTAAAACCTGTAGAATGAGGTTTCTGGCCTGTTGGGTGGATGGTCTAGACCCATAACCTGCAGTCCCAGACTGACTAGCCCCAAATAATCACACAAAGGCTTATATTAATTACATGCTGCTTGGCCTATGGCTCAGGCATATTGCTAGATAGCTCCTGCATCTTTTTTTAAAAAAAAAAAAAAAAAAAGAAAGAAAAAAAAACCTTATTTATTTGCCTTGATGTTTGCCTGGAACTGGGAACTAGAACTGCAGACAGTTGTGAGCTGCCATGTAGGTGCTGGGAATTGAACCCTGTCCCTCTGGAAGAGCAGTCAGTGCTCTTAACTACTGAGCCATCTCTCCAGTCTGAGCTCCTGCATCTTAATTCAACCCATTTCCATTAATCTGTTAAAGCCCCATGGCCTGTGGTTTACCTGTGCTACTTTACATATTGTTTCTTGGGTGGGTGGCTGGTGTCTCTGTCTGACTCTGCCCTCCTTCCCCTATCTATGTATGCTTTAATTTCCCTACCTACTTCTAAGATGCCCGCCATAGGCCAAGACAGTTCCTTTATTAAAGAAGGATCCCACATCAGAAACCCTGTGATACTATTATTTTTTACTCTTGTTCTAGAACGTTTGTCATCCATTTCTCCAGACTGATCAGGTGAGTGCCTGGGGCAGTAATCTGAAGCTATGCCCTTCAGGCTTACAGAGTTCTAGGACAGGAACTTCCATATTACTGTGAAGGTGTGGATTAATCGGTACAAAACTATTTCAGGAAAAGAGCATTTAATGCCTGAGGGCAGGGCAGGCACTGCTCTGAGTCTGGAAAGAATCTCAGTCAATAGATTTAAAAGTGAGGTTCACACAGAAAGTTCAGCCAGCAGATTCAGGACTTGGGTTCTAGCTGAAAGTGTAGCAATGGCTGCTGAGGCCCATGCCCCTTTGCCCAATCCTGGAATGCCAAGACATGTAGCAACCCACTTTTGTATACTTTTCTTTAAAAACCCCCTCATCTCTGGGCTTGTGGCCAAAAACCCTCTGCTGCCCTAGAACAAAGGATTTTGTCCTGGGTTTGTTTGAACTTGTCAAAAGCAATAAACAGACCCTCATGTGTCTATATCGAATCCAGCTCCCTGGTGGTCTTTGGGAATCCCTCAACACAGATACAACAATTACACCAAAATAAAAACAAACAAGGGCAGAAATAAGCAAGTGAGACTACACTAAACTAAAAACGCTATGCACAACAATGGAAATGATCAAAGAAATAAAAAGTCAGCCACCAAAGTGAGAGAACATTCACAATATCTGATAAAGGGTTAGCAGCTAAAACAAGGAGCTCAGACAGCTTACCAGACATCGAAGGTAGGGCATCTGTGGCACATCACTTGCCTGACATTTGAAAGTCCTGCATTTAGTCTCCACAACCCTAAAAAAAGATTGGGGCTGGAGAAATAGAAAATAGAACACAGTGGTTTACATTTATAAATTTTTGAGGAACCTTTGTGCTGTTTTCCATAATGCTGTACTAATTTGCATTCTCACCAACAGTATCTTAGCATTTACATCAGTGATCCCTTTCTCCACACCCTCCCAAACACTTGTTCTTTTGTGTCTTGGGTACCAGTTGTCCGAACATATGTGGTGATATCTCATTATGGTTTCAATTTGCATTCCCCTCATAAGTGAGGTTGAGCAGCTTTTCATATGCCCATTTCCCACATCCATGTTGATTTTTGTTTTGTTTTTGCAGAAATATCTGTTTAGGTCCTTTGTTCTCTCTCTCTCTCTCTCTCTCTCTCTCTCTCTCTCTCTCTCTCTCTCTCTCTGTGTGTGTGTGTGTGTGTGTGTGTGTGTGTGTGTGTGTATCTGTCTGTGTATGTGTATCTGTCTGGTTTATTTTTATTCTTTTAAAAATTACATGTATATATTAGTGTAAGTGCCTCAGAGGCCAGAAAGGGCCTTAGATCCCTTGGGACTGGAGTCAAAGGTGGTTTGAGTGCCTACCATGAGTGCAGGAGGCACTCTGAACTATTAAGCCTTCTTTCTCTTCACTCACCCTACCACCCATATGTATCAGACTGGCCTTGAATTTGCTGTGTTCTTCCTGCTTCTGCCTTGTAAATATTGGTATTGCTGGTCTGTATAACCATACCTGTCCCCACCTTTAACCTAGCTGTTCTAGCTCACTTCCCTTACCCAACTAGTATACACTATGCTGATGAGTACAGTTGCTCCTCCAGCTGTTCCTGGTCTGTTGAACAAATTCATTGTTAACTGAATATGTTGCAGCCCTAACTGCACTGTGAATATGTGTGGAGAGAAGGGTTGTGCAGAAGTAAGGCTGAGTAAGCTCATGAGCATAGGGCACTGGTCTAGCAGAGTTAGTGAGTTCTAAGAGACACCAGAGCCAGGCCTGGTGGTGCACACCTTTAATCCCAGCATTCAAGAGGCAGAGGCAAGCAGATCTCTGTGAATTCAAGGCCAGCCTGGTTTACGGAGCAAGTTCTAGGATGGTGAAGGCTACATGAAGAAACCCTGTCTAGAAAAATATAAACAAACAAACAAGCAAATAAATAAATAAATAAAAAGAGATACCAAAATCAGATGTGGTGGTGCATGTCTGTAAGCCCAGTACCAGCAGTTGATAAACTGGCATGGAAGTATCCTAAGTATGAAGTCAGCCTGGGCTATATAATGAAACCCTGCTCCAGAGAGGTGATGAATGGAGTTCTTATTCCTGCCACACAATACTCTCCCTGTATGCAAAATGCAAACTTCATTTGTTAGCTTCTATACCTTAAATTGTCTACTTGTCATTTTACCCACCGTTTTTCCCTAGTTACTAGGCATGTCTTCCAGGCCTTGTTCTTCACTCGGCAACCATATTCCTATTGCATTCACTTTTACAGGTGCAAGCTTTCTTTGCAGAAATGTATGTTCAGATCATTTGTTTAATTTTAGTTTCTTTCTCTTCCTTTTTTAAGATTTATTTTTATTCTTTTTTAAAATATGTGTGCATATGTATGTGAGTGGATGGGTCTATGTACATGAGTGCAGGTGCTTTCAGAGGCCAGAAGTGGGCATTAGATCTCAGCACACAGAGCTATGGAGGCTTTGGAAATACTGCCTGTCTTTTGGGTTCTCTAGTCTTCCCACTCCACTGGCTTTGTTGAGAACTGGGTAGTTTCCAAGTGCCAGGAGGGAATCAGCTGATGCAGCAATCTGTAGGACTGAAGGCCCGAGAGCCTCCCCTTGTTTCCTGCCTTGTATCTACTGTTTCAGGCTTCCCAGGACACCAGTCCAAAGCTCTTGGGAAGCCAGTCCCGTGCTAACATTTTCTTCCGGGACACCAATGGCTGGCTCCTGACCCAGGAGTTCATGTGGCTTACCACAATGCATAAGGTATTGGGTAAGCCACTGAGAAGATGGAAAATATACTTCTTTAAGTGGAACCCATGGAAGCTCTTTCTGCCAAGCTGTGTCTCATGAGCCCAGAATGGAAGCTCTTCTTGGTGCCAATGCCAGCTTCCCAGACCTTGTCAGGATGCCCTGGGGATAGTCACAGGCATACCCTACCCTCTCCCTCCACCTGCTTATACAGTGGTGCAGCCTGGGCACCCCACTCCAAAAACTCGCAGTAATGACTTGAAAACTGGGTATTATTGATTTAGATTTGTCTGGTAGAAAGGAGTTTGCTTTGTTTTTACAACAGTTCTTTTGAGTGGCTTCCGCTTTGCAGTGTCCATGGAAGAAACATTACTTGAGATCCCTTGCTCCCTTCTGTCCTTGCCTGGATTGTGATGTAAATCCAGGGGGATAGGCTGGGAGTGTCAATCAGGAGTTCACACTAAACACCTTAAGGGCCTGATGTGTTTCATGTTATAGAGACACAGAAACAAACCGTATTTCTGTAATTTCCAAATGCATCTCAAAAATACATGTTGAAGACCTATTGTGAACCTTATAGAGAAACCAGCCCTACCTGTACAGAGGATGCATTCTCATGAGACTAGCAAAGTTGCTGCTTTGAGCAGTTTTGTTGCATCCCGGATACCAAGGAAAACAACAGGGATAATGAGCCACTGACTAGTAACTGCCAGCTTCTGGCTTTATTTTCAGGGTCAGCATGCAAGATTCAAGAAGTATGTGGGGCACAGTGCACATGTCACCAACGTGAGGTGGCTGCACAATGATTCTGTGTTGCTCACAGTAGGAGGTGCTGACACAGCTTTGATGATCTGGACCAGGGAATTTGTGGGGACACAGGAGAGCAAGCTAGTTGATAGTGAGGAGTCAGATACAGATGCAGAAGAAGATGGAGGTGAGTCCTAATCAGCCATGTCCATTATTATGGCACCGTTCTCTCTGGTTCTCCCGAACACCTGAAAACCAACTCAAACTCCAATATCTTTCTGTTGTTTGAGGCTATGACAGTGACGTTGCTAGAGAGAAGGCCATCGACTATACCACCAAGATTTATGCTGTGAGCATCAGGGAAATGGAAGGCACCAAACCACACCAGCAGCTAAAAGAGGTGTCCATGGAAGAAAGGTATGCTGTTTGCAACGTCTGTTTGCATTTGTCGTACCTGTCAATAAACCTATCTGAACTAGAGTACATTTCTTTGTCTTTGAATTTATACCAAAGTGAGACTTTTGTTATCTGCCTAGAATCTTACCCTATGCACAGAGTTGAGTTGAGGAAATTGCCCAATGCCCTCAGCACAAGCCAAGAGTCATTCACAGTTATGCAGATTGGCTTGGTCTATGGCTTGGATAGGTAAGAAATTTGGCTGGACCAGGCTTCTCTCACCTGGGGGAGGGAGTAAGATAGCCCCAAAGGCCCCTGAATGCATGACTTACAAGGCAGCTTTCAGGTCATCAGGGCAGGAGGACAGACTTTTGAGGTGAGACATCACCTTCGCTCCAGCCAGTCCTTCTGTGATACACCACCACTTGCTGTACTTCCTCACACTGTGCCCGTACTTGCCCGGCTCTGTGCACAGGGCTAGTATATCTAGACATGACCCATTTGATTTTGTCCCTGTGAATGCTGTGCTTCTAATGCTATTTTGTACCTCTCTGATCTTCAGTTTTAAGTATTGAAAATAGAAATTGCCAAGCATTGTATAATTTAAAATGCGAAGTTCATGATTACATAATTGTTTATATTCCTAGTTGAGAAGTATAAATATTAAATAAAAACTAGGAGAATCTCAAGGATCTGACCCAGACTGACTGGTATCTGGAAAGTTCTCAGTGAGCTTTTTTCCTTGAGGGAGGCTGGACGATCAAGGTTACCTTGACACCACACTGTATATATCAAGGTTTTGTTTTTGATAGAACCTTCTACACAATGGAGTTATGTGATAAACATGTTCCCCACTCACTCTTAGATATTGATTTAGATCCAACCTCTCACTTCAGTTCAGTGACCGACTTCAGGTTAGCTTGCTGAGTGGTGAGTGTGTTACTGGTGAGATGGATGCTGAGGCAGAAAAGTCCTAATTCTCTCCTCAAGTCTTCATTACACATTACATGTTACCTCTCCCCTTTGAGTCCTTGCTTCATGTTATAGTGCAAAGAGAAAGTTTTCTTTTGCTTAAAAAATGGATTTTTCTGTAATGATTTAAAAAATAGAGTTTTTTCCTTAAGTAACTACAAAGAGAAAATAATGTTAAAGAATTTAATTCTAAGAGCTGTACAAAGAACACACACACACACCACATCACCATACACACACACACACACACACACACACACACACACACACACACACACAAATGCATGGATGGGCCTGCCACTTAACTAACCTACCCAAGAAAGGCATTTGATCTGAGTTCAATCATTTTAAAAATAGTATCCAGCCTCTCCAATTTCACATTCTATCATGAATGAAACTGACTTGCCCATTATTTTAAGGTGGTTTCTATAAAACTCAGTGATGTATCACGTTGAAATTTAGACCTATCACTATAATAAAGCCATGTAACCACCATCCTGATTCCCTGGTTCCACATTTGAATTTAGGCATGACCCACATATCATATAACCACACCTTGTCTTATTATCTCTTTGCACAGCTCTATAAAAAGCCATGTTGTCTAATTTAGTATGAGTTGGGAGGTGAGGAGGTAAACAGTTTTTCATTTTAAGATTAAAACTTGTTAAACATACTTTATTTTCTTTATTTTTCCAGATTGAAGAGTTATATGTTAGCACACGCTTAATTTAATCTTTATTTTTCAAAAAGAAGAAAAAGACTTTGTAGAATTATAAGTAAGCATTTGTCTACTGTCACTTTAAGATATAATTAATCCTTGAATGCAGTGAAGAAAACATGGAGTAAAGAAAACCATTTGTTAAAACGTATAGGGCCCAGAGAAAAAATCAGGCCTTTTCATGGACAGTGATTTTCTTGATAACTTAGAAAACCTTGACAGCCTCAGTTTGTAAAGAGCTTTTCACCACAATAGAAGCTTCATAATTGCTGGGAGCAAAGTATGCCCATGCTGGCCAAGACAACCAGTTAACATGTAGAGAGAAAGATCTGATTCTGAGCCAAGGACAAGCAGCCTCTCCCATCCTGATCAATGATTTTAGGGGACTCTGGACCTCAGAGATAAAACTCGGTAGTTCTAGGCACAGAAGAGAGAAGTAGCAGGCAGGAGAAAGCAGAATGAGATGGAATGTGGGATAGGACTGAGCCCTTGGAGTGAGGAATGGGAGGATGGGACCCTTGGCAATAAATTACAACTTGGTCTTTAGATGGAGGAGAAGAGGGCTTTGTGGGAAGATGGGGAAGAGATAGAAGAATGAGGTGGCACCTCCTATATCAGGAGCATGACACCAGGCCAGTGCCTCCATGTGGCTCCTTCAAGCCCTGTTGATCTCTCGTTGTTCCTGTGTGTATAATGCCTGAAGATACCTGGCCCAGAACATATTCCAACTAAAGTGAGAGAGGCAAGCTGGCGGACTGATAGAAGCGTGCCCTTGGAGCAGCTGCTCTGTGCAAGGTCCTTTACTTCATCCCCCATCAATGTTCCAGGCATCTCTGTATCTAACCAAATTCCTTCTCACCTTCCTCCCTGAGAAGAGTGGTGCAGCTGTCACACTGTGCAAAAAATGCCTGGTGACAGCTGCATGTTTTGCATCAATCATTTGGTAGCAACTGAATTTTTTTATTCCAAAGACAGTCACGGGTTGTTTCTAATTAGATTCAGATATTTGACTTTTAAATAGCTGGGAGACTACACCATGTCTTCTTGTGCAACTTCTAACATATTGTGACTTTTTATTCTTCACAAGTCATATGACCTTCAGCTCCAATATTTTGGGAAGTGAGAAAATTGAGGAAAAAAATAATAACTGCTCTGAAGAGAATATCGGGCTATATTTAGCACATATGAAATGTGCCAATCACAATTCAGCTTTGCCCCAGCTTACCATATGTCTTCACTTGGACTCCTTCAGCCAGTCCCATCTTGTGAAGCTGCTGTCCAGCAACCATGTAGGGTACATGACTAGGAGTGGGGTGATACCTGCCCAATTATTTCTCCTCCCACAGTCTGCTCTGCTGGTTCTCCCATTTGCTGTGGCCAGTTAGGAACTGAAAAGCTGGACAAACGTGGATGCTGTCTATAAGGCTAGTGGGAGAAGGGCTGGGGGAGGAAGGGAACACATATTGACTACATTTCCCTTTATTGCTTTTGCTAACTGAAAACTGATGGCTTTAACATAGGTTTGGAAATTCAAACTCAGGTTCTCATACTTGCATAGCAAACTCTTTTATACACTGAGCCACTTACCAAGTGCCTACTGTTTACACAGGTATTTCCTAATAACTTAACCATCTGCATGGAAAAGACTGGAGAGATGCTCAGTGACTAAGACCATGTGTTGCTCTTGTAGAGGACCCAGTTTTGACCTCACAACCAGCTCATAACTTCACTTTCAGGGAATCTGACACACTCTTCCAGCTTCTGCAGACACCATGCACATGTGTAAGTGCACTTATATACATGCAGGCAAAATGCTCATATGCACTGAAAAGTAATAATAAAATTTCTAGACTGTTGTGAAGGACAGTAATAATAGAGACTTTTTACTATATTCACTTGGAACCTGCATTCAGAAGAAACCTGATTTCAAGGTAGAGACTCAGGCCAAGCAGAAACCTTACTATTCTCTGAATCCCTGCACCCCACCCACACCCAGCTCTGCTTTAAGCCAAAAAAAGTCTGGGAAAGCACCCCCACAAGCCCAATTTCCAGCAAAACACAGCCAGAGGGGCATCCCAAACTGCAATCTGCATCACCACACTCTGATGACAACTAGACCACTCAAGCCTCCCGATATATAGCAGACTAAGTGATGACTAAGAACAACCCCTGTGACAATGGGAGACACACAGCTCCTCGGCTTACAGCCAACTGAGAGCTGAATAAGAGCAGCCCCTGCAATTTTTGGAGACACACAACCCCCACCCCCGCCCCACAACTGACCAAGAGCTGACCAAGAGTGAACCAAGGAAGCAATGGTCAGGTGACAGTTTAAGAATAATATAACAATATAAAAATCAACAAGACACCACCAGAAGAAGCTGGTGGTTGTATACATCAAGACCTGAGCATAACAATGAAGAGGAAACAGAAGGAAATGACCTTAAAACCAACTTTATGAAAATAATAGAAGCTTTAAAAGAGGATATAAAAAAAAAACTCCCTTAAAGAAATAGAAGAAAATTGGAAGAGATTAACAAATCCCTGAAAGAAAATAAAGAAAAACATGAAAAAGAAAACAAACAGGTAAAAGAAACATTCCAGGAATTAAAAATTGAAATAGAAGCAATAAAGAAGGCACAAACTGAGGCAAAGCTGGAAATAAAAAACCTGAAGAAATGGACCAGAACTACAGATTCAAGCATAACCAACAGAATCCAAGAGATGAAGAGAGAATCTCCAGAGTGGAAAATTCAATAGTGGTAATAGACACATCACAAAAACCAAAAAGGTCATAACACAAAACATCTAGGAAATCTGGGATACCATGAAAAAAGCCAAACCTGAGATTAATTGGAATTAAAGAAGGAGAAGAATACCAACTCAAAGGCATAGAAAATATATTCAACAAAATCATAGAAGAAAACTTTCCCAACCAAAAGAAGAAAATGCCTATAAAGATACAAGAAGCTTACAGAACAAAAAATAGATTAGACCCCCCCCAAAAAAGTATGCTCACCATATAATAATCAAGCCACTAAACCTACAGAACAAAGAAAAATATTAAGAGCTACAAAGGAAAAAGACCAAATTACCTACAAAGGCAAACCTATCAGAATAACACCGGACTATAAAGAAGGTCCTGGTCAGATGTTATACAGACACTAAAGAGCATGGATGTCAACCCAGACTACTCTACCCAGCAAAACTATCAATCACCATAGATGGAATAAACATAGATATTTCATGACAAAACCAGATTAAACAATACCTATCCACACATCTGGCCCTATAGAAAGCACTAGAGGGGAAACTCCAACCTAAGGAAACCAGATACACCCATGAAACCACAAACAATTTATAATCCTACAGAAGAAAGACCCAAAAGAGGGAAATATACACAATCTACCACCAAAAATAACAGGAAATAACAATCATTGATCATTAATATTCCTTATTATCAATGGTCTCAATTCACCTATAAAAAGACACACCCTAACACGATGGATACAAAAACAGAAGCCATCCTTCTGCTGCATACAAGAAACACACCTCAAATTCAAAGATAGACACAGGCTCAGCGTAAAAAGTTGGGAAAAGACTTTCCAATAAAATGGTCCTAAGAAAAAGCTGGTGTAGCCATCCTAATATATAACAAAATAGACTTTAAAATAAATCAGTTAAAAGACACCAGGACAGACATTACTTATTCATCTCAGGAAAAATCCACCAAGATGAAGTCTCAATCCTGAATATTTTATGCCTCCAACAAGGGCACATATGAAAGAAATACTACTAAAGCTTAAACCTTATATCAAACCCCACACACTAATAGCGGGAGACTTCAATACCCCATTTTCACCCTTGGATAGGTCAACCAGACAGAAACTCAACAGAGAAATAAGGGATCTAACAGATGTTCTGACCCAAATGGACTTAATAGATATATACAGAACCTTCCACCCAAACACAAAGGAATTTACATATTTCTCAGCACCCCATGGAACTTTCTTTAAAATTGACCACATACTCAGTCATAAAGCAAATATCAATAGATTGAAAAAAATGGGAATAACTCCTTGTATTTTATTGGACCACCATAGTCTAAAGTTAGAGTTCAACAATAACAAAAATCACAGAAAGCCTAAAATCTCATGGAAACTAACTCAACTGAATCTCAGCTGAACCACCTCTGGGTCAAGGAAGAAGTTAAGAAAGAAATCAAAGACTTCCTAGAATGTAATGAAAAGGAATCCACAACGTACCCAGATTTATGGGACACAATGAAAGCAGTGTTAAGAGGAAAACTTATAGCACTAGATGCCTACATGAAAAACCTAGAGAAATCTCACACAGGAGATCTAGCTGCACAGCTGAGGGCTTTAGAACAATTAGAAGCAAACTCACCTAGAAGGAGTAGACGGCAGGAAATAATCAAACTCAGGGATGAAATCAATACAATTGAAACAAAGAGAGCAATACAAAGAATCAATGGAATCAAAGAGTTGGTTCTTTGAGAAGTCAACAAGATAGATAAGCTATCCAAGACATAGCATGAACACAAAGTGGGCTATTTTTATAGAAATTGGTTTTTTCTGGGAACCTGTATTAGACGTCTGCACTGTTTTCAAGACCCTTAGTTAATAAGCACTGTGGCTTGTAGCTTTGGATGAGTGAAAGGGCCTGAGACTTCCACTTCACCTGAAACTAGAACAAGCTCAACACAGCTTTGTATTCTTATCCCAGAAGCTGCGTAAGCTGTGGCCACAAATCAATATCTCGCTTGACCTGAGGCACAGAAGTTCTTTGCTCAGAAAGTTCTTGGGCTGTTGCCAGGCTCTTTTGCTTTGTTTTCACTTTAGAAAGACATTTCCCTTTGTAAAAGTAAATGATGTAACAAAGTTTTCTCATTCTTAAATTTCATTGTCTTAGCACCAGTTTAATGTACTTTTACTTATTAATTGTGAATAACTGTAAAATTTTGGTGCTTATTTTCATCACCAGTGTATCAGTTAGATTTGGCTTTTACATTTATTCATTTATTTGCATGTAGGGTGGTACACTTGTGCCACCATTGCAGGCCAGAGGACAGCCTGCAAGTGCCAGCTCTTTCTTTCTGTCATGTGGGTCCTGGAAGTTGAACTTAGACCTTCAGGATTGGCAGCTTCCCTACTGAGCCATCTCATTGGCTCTGAGGAGATATATTTGGTCTTGATACTCAGCTGTTTTTGTTTTTGTTTTTTTTTTTTTTTTTTTTTTGTGTGTGTGTGTGTGTGTGTGTGTGTGTGTGTGTAAAAGGGGTAGGGGAGAAAGAGAATCAATCTCCTTGTTTTCTAAAAATATTAAAATAATTTTTAAGTTTTTATACTAATTATGTTTCTCACTATTGTAACAGACTCTCATCAAAAGCAGCCACATTAGCCAGGGTCCCCAGAGGAACAGAACTAGAAGAATAAATACATATTTTAAAAGGAACTCATTGGGTTAGCTCACACAATACAGTCAGAGTAGACTAACAATGGCCATCTTCCACTGAAGAGATGGCCTCTAAGGCTGGGCCTCAGCACTTTCAATCTGGTGCTGAAGGCCTGGAACATTACTGGAGAGCCACTGAACTTTAGTCCCCATTAACAGCTCAAAGAAGCAAATTTATATCATCAAAAGGATCAGCAGTGGCCACCTTGAATGGATGAATTTTTCAGTTAAAGCAAAGGTCAATAAAGTAGAAATCAAAAAATAGTTCCTTCTTCAAGGTCCTTTTTATCTGGGATGCCACCAGTGAAAGCTACGAAGATAAGCCTGGAAGTGTAAGAGCCCTTGTCTTCAGGCTGCATCTCAATGTCACTGCCCTGTGTTCCTATTGTTGAGGAATGTGTGAGTGGGTGTTTGGAAAGACACTGGGGTCCAGACAACGCCTCTTTCTCTGTCAAGCTCCTTTGCATGTATCATGAGTAGCACCTACAGTAGTGCCCAGTCTCTGCAATCTTCATATTGAGTTGATCTCAGCTGTCAGTTTCCCATCTTTCAGTAATCCTAGCTGTGACCTACAGACAATCCAGTGTCCTAAACACTCATCCTTGATACCCGCCCCCATCTCATAGTGCCCCTCTCTGGACTCTGCCATTTCTTCCTTATACTTCCCTAGCAACAAGAGGGGCTAACGGTTTTCATGGAAGAGATAGTACAGTTGTTTTCATGTGCTTTAGATATGCCAGACTTGAGGATGTTCTGAGTGAGCTTTCCTTTACTTTCTCCTTTGTGGGACTGAGGAAAAGTTGTCACTTCACAAACTGCCCTCTATAGCAAAGACCGATCACTCTCCATCAGTCCCATAAGTTACCAGGAGGAAATACTTGCTAGCAAAGCAGCAATGACAGGCCAATGAACAGTGAAAGAATTTACCAAGAGAGAAAAATGCAGAAGTTTGTAGCTCATTGGCTGCCTGGTATTATAACTGAAGTGGGCAAGACAATAAGTAAAAAGGAACTCTGCTATTAGGGGGACAGTTTCTATGTGGACAGATGGTGTTTAAGGTCCCTGTGCCCTGTCTATGGAGGTCCTACTGGGTAGAATGCCTATGTGGGATTCATATCTGGGTGGTAAGGTGGGCATGTCATTACTTTTTGAGGAATAAGTTTTACAGTGTGAATTGTTTCTTCTTAAGACTGTCTGTATAAGACAACCCAAGTCTCTAGGAGTCAGACTCCTCATGGGCTGAGCCTGCTCATGAAAACATGAATTCTCTGGAGTAGTGTCATAGCAGCCTAAAACAGACTGCAGTTATGGCTTAAGGTTACTTCTTTTGGTCCCTCCTCAGAGACAGCAGCATCCTCTAAGCCCAGCTTACATTCATCAAGAGTGGTTTCCACAACACTGAAGTGCCAGGGCACAAATTGGCCTCATCAGGGATTATGAAAAATGAATTGTATGTATTTCTTACATTAATATTTTAGATACATAATCACTCTTAAGTCTATGGCATATATTCTTGAGGAAACCAAGGGACCTTCAGCAATCCTAAACAAAGAGCAGATTTTGAGCTCTAAAAATTATTTTGCATTTATGTGTTTGTGGATATATATGGGCATGCTTACATGCTGGTTTTATTCTTCTACAGTATGAGTATGGAGGTCAAACACAGGTTATCAGGTTCAGCAGCAAGTATCTTAACCTACAGAGCCATCTCCCAGCCCTAGCTGTTGTGAGCTTTTGTAATGACAGTGTCTTTACCTGTTGACTGACAGGTGCTACCTGCAAGCAGAGTTCTACTGTCACATTAACATTTTCCCGAACTTTTTAAAATATGCGTATTGTAGTTAGGATTTCTGTTGCTGTGAAGAGTCACCATGACCATGGCTACTATTATAAAGAAAAACATTTAAACAACCCGAGTCTCTAGGAGTCAAACTCCTCAAGGGCTGAACAAATTCATTATCGTCATGATGGTATGTGGCAGTGTACATGCAGACATGGTGCTGGAGAAGGAGCTGAGAATCTTACATCTTGATCTGCAGGCAGCAGGAAATGAACTGCCTTTCACATGGAGCATAGTTTGAGCACATGAGAGCCTACCCCCACAATGATAAACTTTGTCCAACAAAGCCACACTTCCCAATAGTGCCACTTCCTTTGAGAGGGCCTTATGCTCTGGTACATTGTGAATATCTGTCCCTCCTACTGGTTTAATAAAAAGCTTATTGGCCAGAGGCAGACAGGAAGTGTGGGTAGGGCTACCAGACTAAGAAAACTCTGGGAGCAGAGAGATCAGAGCAGAGATACTGGAGAGACACTAGAGGAGACAGCAACAGAGGAAAGAAGACAACCATGCTGCTCTGAGAAAAGGTACCAAGCCACATGGCTCAAGAGATTAGTGGAAATAGGTTAAGATGAAAGAGCTAACTAGCAATATGTCTGAGCTATAGGTCAATCAGCATGAAATTAATATAAGTCTTGGTGTGATTATTTGAGGCAGTAGGGCTGAGAATGGGTCTGAACCTCGGGTTTAGGCTGAGCCAGAAACTTATTACAAGGGCCATTTTTTTTTCAAACCCCCACACTGCTTATGGTTAAATGGATATGATATAATATTTTACTTTTAATTTTGAGTATGCTTATGAACCTAAGAAAAAACCAAATCTATTTACAGAATTATCTACTATGTATACTATAAAGAGATGTTATAGGGATTTTGTTTGTTAGATTTTTTTTTATTTTGAATCATATGTGTCTGTGTATTAGCATGATACATGAGTGCAGGTGCCCATGGAGACTAGAGATGTTAAACCCTCTGGAGTTAGAATTACAGGCCATGTGAGCTGTCAGATGTGAATGCTGGGAAGCAAACCTGTTCTTCTCTACTGATAGAACTCACATCTAACCATTGCACTATCTCTTTTAGCCTCCTGTAATTTCTTTATTATGTTGGTATGTAACATTGAGACATTTTAAGTTATATTGTATGCAGACTTTTCTGTGGGACTCTAGGCTTCTAGGTGATCATAGAACCACAATGTACATAGTGGCACAGCACCTTGCCCATCGTAGTTAACTGGGACAGTGCCTTGTATATCATAGGTAACTGGAACAGCGCTT
Organism: Sigmodon hispidus; assembly: GCA_004025045.1. Lineage (NCBI taxonomy): Eukaryota > Metazoa > Chordata > Mammalia > Rodentia > Cricetidae > Sigmodon > Sigmodon hispidus. The sequence goes on along the minus strand of PVIH01014667.1, from coordinate 21,869 downwards.
TGCATATAGTAAGTAGCAAACAAAGGTTTCTTGAGTAAGTGATAAATACACCCTCCAAAGGTTCTGAAAATCCACCCTTTGTCAGTGACATCTGTGACCTGTCTTGTCATTGTGGGAAATAGGTGACTCATACAGAATCTGAGGAAGTTCCACTGGCCATTGGGATAGTTTGATTAAATGCTATTTTTATATCTATATCATCTATGTATTCAGAATTTAAATGCTTATTTGGCTTAAATGTATGTCACAAAAGGAACTGAAAATAAACATGCATATGTTACCATAGCCATCGACCTGTTTTACACACGAGGATGTCCTGTCAGCCAGTTTGTGATGAAACAAAAGCATGCTAGATCATGTTCGTGACTAGCAGCATTAAAAATATAGGAAAGTTAGATACAGTTCCCTGAGTTAAAGCAAATTAATTACCATATATAGGCAGTCTCAGCCACACACACACACACACACACACACACACACACACCTTTTATGCTATGTTTGGAAAAGAAAATCTCCTGGGAGAACCTGCCCCCAATTTTGAAAAAATGCTTTGCTTTTAATCAGTAGCTGTGTGAGAATTTCAAGCTTGCCAAAGGCGGATGAAGCAGGACAAAGTTCTCCTCCATGATCCTGTCAACTGCTAGTGAATAGCCTCCTGCTCCATGGACCTCACAAAGGGCCTTTGTCCTGCTACTCAGTGGCTGCTCTGAAAGCTTGTATTGTTGCTAAGAACTGACAATCTTTCTAAGCAAGTACTGAGAATAGGCCATATGAGACCCCTGAACACTGCTAAATCCTCGCTTGAGGCTTTGTCCAATAAGCAGGGAGCTCTGAAATCTGGCTATGCTCCACTGGGAGGGAGGATCCTTTAATCCAGCATTCTCATTCCATTGGTGAAGAGAGAGTATTGAAGAGCTTGCTGGTGTGGAGTCCTGTGGTTGCTTATGTTTTGCATAAAAGGTAACCCAACCCTTCTGGTGGGAGAGTGACTGTGCATAAGCAGGATCCTGACTCCAGGGTTTTTCTCTGTGGGCTCAGTTCTTCCTCACTCTACCCCAGGTGCTATGAAAAACCTGCCCTTGTAACTACTGTGAGCAAGTAGAATGTAGCCAGATTCTTGTTTTTTATAAAGGTGGATGGAATAAGCCAAAATTAAAATATCTATTAAGCCTTGACTAAAATCAATTATTTCCAAGGCCTGTGTTTAGATGGATAATCACAAAAAAACCTGAATAGTTAACTTTATTTTTTTAAGCTTTATTTATTTATTTATTTATTTGCCTTGGTATTTGCCTAGAACTGGAACTACACACAGTTGTTAGCTGCCATTTGGGTGCTGGGAATCGAACCCCAGTCCTCTGGAAGAGCAGAGGGTGCTCTTAACCGCTGAGCCATCTCTCCAACCCCCAATAGTTAACTTTAAAGTGAATTTAATGCTACTTTCATAAATGGTTTTTTTTTTCTGCAAACACCTTGGCTTTTATGTTGGTTTGAAGCAAAGCAGTGGTTTCTATATATAACTGATAATTTGTAAAATTAAAATTGCCACACATTATAGAGCAGCTAGCAAAAACCCCAAAGGTAAAGTACAGTATGTGGTTTTAATGATTAGTGTACCCAAGAAACCCTCCCATGTAATGAGTTGAAAGAAACTTAGTCTCCAAGAATGAAAAATAAAAGCATTAAACTAAGCAAGCACTCCTTGTCAAAGGGGAGCAGCTATCAAAGGCTGTGAGGGGACTGGGTTTGAGTCTGTGGTCTCAGAATATCTCGGAGGCTGGGCTGTACAGTGTGGGGGCAGGATGTTCCTGTGAATGAGTTTACAGTATGCAGAGTAACTACTGTGAGCAAGTAGAATGTATCCAGATTCTTCTTTTTTATACAACGGTGGATGGAATAAGCTAAAATTAAAATATCTATTAAGCCTTGACTAAAATCAATTATTTCCAAGGCCTATGTTTAGATGGATAATCACACACAAAGAAACCCTGAATAGTTAACTTTAAAGGGAAAGTAATGCTACTCTGTCCCATCCACTCCTTCAAGTTTGTACCAAACTCTATCAGTGTACACATACCCTTTCTCCCACTCCAACCCACCTCCCTCCCTCTGTTCCTGACATCTACCTGTGTCCAAGGAGTCTGGCTGATGGTCACCCAGTTGACCTGCCATGCCATGGTGACATTGCTACCTACAGCTTTCAACCTTTTCCCTTTGCAGCTTCACCTGCCTCCCTCTCTAGATACCCCATCACCAGTGTAGCTGACCTTCCATGCATGTCCAGTGCTATTCATCGGAGTCTGTGACACTCTAGGGAACAGGCACATGGTCCTAGTCTCCAGGCAAGAACATTTTCAAGATGTCAGGCTTTTTTAGAGCATCCTATGATTCTCCACCTGATTCTTTGCCCTTTATTTTACTTCACCACTGATCAACCCTGTAGATCAGTGGTTCTCAACCTGTGGGTCAGGACCTGTGGGTCAAATGACCCTTTCACAGGGACTGCATATCATATATTTACATTATGATTCATAACTGTAGCAAAATTTTAGTTATGAGGTAACAACAAAAATAATTTTAGGATTGAGGCCACCAATATATGAGGAACTGTATTAAAGGGTCACAGCACTAGGAAGGTTGAGAACTACTACTCTAGATGATTCTGGAAGTCATAGAAAAAGACCTAATAAAATGTTTAAAATGTTTTAATAACATATAGTTCTCACAGCTTTGGAGACTTTCTCTAAACCTAAATTAATCTTGAAACACTGAGAGAATGATATATATATATCTCCTATCAACTATCTCCCTCCTTCTTCCCCCCCCCCCGAAATGTGCCTCCTTTCACACACATTTATAAATACTGTCTTGTGCCTAGGGTTCATTGAATGCCAGAATCCTATTCATGGAGTGATCTTGTGACAGATCAGTTATAAAATGGACTTTAGGTCCAAGTGATGAAAGTGACTGGATTTTCCAGGATGTTCTGAAAATTCGTGGAGCATTTTATGGTTCATTTTGGAATCCAAAACAATTTACATTTCTTCTAAGAACCTTTCAGCGTTGAATATTGTCCAGCTAAAAACTGAAAACATTCTGGGCAGAAGTGGCAAATACCATTAGTCCCAGCAAAGCAAGCAGAGCTGTGAGTTCTAGGCCAGCTTGGTCTACAGAATGAGTTCTAGGACAGCCAAGGCTATAAAAACAATAACAACAAATAATAAATAAATTTTGAAAACTGAAAACACTTTCAAACTTGTATTCTGTAGAACATATTCTTGTTTCTCAGAGCTTTACTTTCTGTTAAGCTCATAAACGGCTCATCCAGGGCTGCCGAAGCTTCCCTAAGAGCTGTGACTCTGTTTCCTGTGCAATGAGGTCATTGTGTGATCTGCCCCTCCCCCTGTCTCTCAGCCCAGCACATTTTGCGGGGATAGAAACTAAGCCTTGTGGGCCTCCTTGGGGACCTCATGGGGTAAGAATGTGTCAGGATAACTCCACACATCAAACGGGTGTAAGCTTCAGGACCCAGGCTGCTGAAAAGTGGATCGGTACTGCACTGACCTTCCTGTGCTCCTCCTCTGTCCGCAGATTGTACCTTAGCGTAAGATGGATCTTCAGTAGTCTCTTTCTCTACTCCAGTATGGGAACCGACCAAGAATAGGGTCGCTATGTTACTCAGCATGTCACATATAGCCTCTCCTCATCTCCTATCAGCTATCCTCATCTTTCCTGAGATCGGGAGTTTCTGATTTCAAAGCCCTTCTTTCTTATGTCTTGGCTCCTCCTGCCCACATTACCCGCACATCCTGGCATTCCCTGTCGATTCTACAGTTTTCTTAAATCTCAGGAGCATTCACTGTCCTGGCTGTCCCAGTCCCATCCCAAAGAAATGACCAACTATTAAAGTGTATTGGACCAGAAAGTCAGTGAATGTCCTTTGTTCATTCTACCTGGGCAGAGTTTCTCAGAGTGGCATTTCCAGTGGGCTCTAAATCTGGAAGGATTTAGAAGTGCTGAAAAAGTTCTAGCCTGCCAGCGCTCAGCTGTGCTTTCAGTTTTTGGCAGCTCCTCCCACATCTGATATTTTGAACACTCTATAGATGCTTGGAAAGAAGCTTTTAATGCTTGTGTTGTGTTTTAACTTGCTTTCCTTTGGAGGCAGGGAATTGTCAAGTAAGTATCCGCAGTGCTCTGGAAAAGGCCGAGTGTTCAGTGAACATCCTCCAGTGCTCAGTCATTAGAATCCTGAGCGTGAAGGGTCTGCTGGTGCTGAAGCAGCTGCATCTGCCCCATTTGGGCTTCTCCCCATTGCTCCTGTCTCCTGTTTCGAAATGATACAGTTCTAGTCTGTGCTTGTGAACTAAGACACACCATGAGACTGCTTTACAGCTGAAGTTTTTAGGGTGTTTGTTTCGTATTGTTTTTAGCTGAAAATAAGGATGACAAGAAGCATCAGATTGCCTTTCTGTGTATATATACAAACTCGTGTATATATAAACACAGTGTTTGTGCTTGTATGCATACTCTATCCTGTATAATATGTTGTATATTATACAACCTTTGTGTACCCTGGAACTGAGCCCTGTGTGAATCGGAAGTTATGCCATGTGATAGTTCTAGCACACTCTTGCTCTCTTTGCAGCTGCGCCGCCACCCCCTTCCCCACCCCAGCCCCAAACGCTTTTGTCACCACTTAAACATTCTTAGGTAAAAGATTTTTATCTAAAAGCCCCACTAAAACAGAAGAAAGAGCAGATGTCCTGGGAAGTGATAACGAATGTGCAGGAAATGTCTGTTGTGAGGACCGGTATGCCCCACCCTGAGATTTTGCTCAGTTTGATGGAAACAATGTTAGCTGGGGCTGTCATTTGCAGAGATGTCCACTCCCCATTTTAATACCATTTGGTCCACTTACGATTACATAACATGTTTTGATTGAAGAATTTCTGAGAAAATAAAAGTACCTTGTTTTCTCATTAGCTATTCCAGCTGGCAAGCTGGCCTACTGAGAATTATTAGGCTAAATTATGAGTCAAAATTAATTTGGGAACAAAGCAATTCATTGTGTACAACTCCCAAAGACATTCAAGAGGGTGTTGTTGCTTTTCTCCCAGCACACTCTAAAATAAGCATTGTCCCCAGGCATGAAGCCATGAGCATGCAGGCAGCATTGACAAGGCCTTTTCTCTCCCCATTCTGTAGATGCTTAGTGTACTTTGCCCAGAGACACCAGGGTATGACTTTCTGCAAGTGTAGCCTGGTGCACTCTTTCATTTCTGTTTTAGTTCTCGGTTGGCATGCCGGGGAAGCATGGTTTGTGCCACACGGGAATGTCTGTTCCCTTGGGAGATGCTTGTGCATGAGTGAAGTACTCTTGACACTGCTCTAACCTGTACTGAGTTCTTACTTTACTTTGTGTTTTCTGCTTCCAAGGGGATCAAGGTAATTCCTTCTCTTTGTGTTTTCTTACAACACTGACTGGTGGTGGTGGGGTTTCAACTGCTCCTCCCATTCCCTGGTTTTCCTGGGATTACAGAAGTTAGAATAAAAGAAACCCAATGCCAACAACAGGAATCCCTTAGTAAAATGCCTTAGCTAAATTTGGAAGCATCACACCTCAAAACTTGAAGGAAGAAGCAAACTTTGGTGTAGTGACAGCAGCTTACCACGAACCGACCCTAACTCTGAATTTTGGGGCAGAGTGGAAGACATGAGTCCTTCAGTCTTTTCTTCCTTTTTTCCCTTGTCTGGCCAGACCAGTGGGTACTTTTCACATAGCCTCAGGGCCTGTTCCAAAGCTTAGCTTCTGAGTCCTGATACACACACAGCAGGCCAGGCTCTGGACCACCTGATTCTGAGAACACTAGCATGTTCCTGTTTGAGAAATGACCAGTAAAGTCAGAGAACATGACCTTTTCTTTCTTTGCTCATCCTTAGTTTTAAAGTGAGTCCCTCTAGCCAAGTATTTGTCTTGGATCCTAGGATGTTGTTGGGCATTGGGGAAGTAGGACTGATGTAATGAAGGTGCTATAGTAGAGAGAAGCCCAACTCTGCCCTGTGAAACCAGCCACACCTGCAGTTAGTGCAACCTAATGGGGTGAGAGGGGAGAGCCAGACATAATAGCCCCAGGTGGGACATTCTCTGAGGAGCAGAATGAGGACCTTCCCTGGTTCTGGCTTTAGCTAGCTACTGGACAATCAGCTTTTTATTCAACCCTGTGCTTCCTCTGACCTCTGTTTCAGACCACCTGTAAGCAGGGCAGCTCCTCAGCCTGAGAAACTCCAGAAGAACAACATCACCAAAAAGAAAAAGTTGGTTGAGGTGAGGAGGTCAAGTGATCATGCTTTTATCTGATTACTGATGTTCTGATGCTGCCAGATCTTCAGTTACCTGACCTAGAGACCCCATCAAATGAACCCAAATGGGTCTGTTGGCTCCCTTGTGTCCCCATCTACATTCTGTAAGTCATTGTTCTCCTTATCCTGTCTCTGGGACCAACATTACATCTACCAGGTCAAATTCCTTCTCCTTCAACCCTGTCACCTAGCCTTATCAGTCATCACTAACTCTCAAATGTCCCTTAAACATGGTTCTATTGTCTTATACACTCTACTACTTCAGCACTCTTTTTATGGACAAAAAGAAAGAAATACATAAATCATTACCATGGCCTCATTTTTCTTTTGGGGGCTTTTACCCAGTTCTCACTTGTGAGGTGAGGACCATTTCTTTTATTTGCAAATAATAGCACTAAGGTTCAGGGATGATAAGCACCAAGTCCAGTGAGGGAGACTTGGGGATTAACTCTGGTGAGCCTGTTGTTTTCACAGACCCACCACCCCGGAGTCCTCTCTTCAAACCTCAAATCCTTCATGCCTTATGCTGGCTTTCATACCCCAAATATTTCCACATTGCCAGTGAGAGTCATGGTTACAGTTTGAAAACTCTCAGCCCTTCCTAGCTCATGACTTATGATTCCCTACAACTTAAATCTCCAACCCCAAACTTATTACCTCACATTCTCAAATGGCTGTGTGTTTCACTTCCTCAGTTCTCCAAACTGTAGCTCTTTCAGGCTTTTCTCTGGGGTCAAATATCTGTGTAGGGCTTTCATTTATGATGTCTTTTATCCTGACCCTTTTTACTGAGTTCCACCATGTCTGAAGGCCTCATGGGCCTGTCTTTCTCACATATCTGTCTGCCTCTAAATTAGACTCTAAACTCACACTGCTGCCAGAATATTCATTTTTTTTTGTAAAAGAAGTTTTTTTGAGGATTTTTATTTTAGAAGATAGCTCAGGTCAGGAAATGCAGCTTAGTTTCAGGAAAGACAGGACCCAACAGTAGAAAGGCCAGGATTGTGCCAATCTTGTATTAGGCATGAGCTCATGGGATCCTGAAATGTTTTTCTCTAAAAACTTCTTGAACTGTCTTAAATACTGTAAACTATCAATTCTGATGTGGGCTTCTTAGTCCCTGAGTTTACAGCTCCACAGTGATTAAACTACTGAGCCTACCAATGTCTATTCTAAATTTCCAGGAGACAGTCTAATTGATCACACTTGGGTCAATTGACCATTGTACTCAAGGCAAAGTCCCATGGGGGTATTTGATCACATTGTGTACCCCAAGTATGCATTTGCATTAATTAAGTAATATTAACCCTGAGTCGGGAAGCTGACTTAGCAACTAGCTGTCAGAAAGTCATCATAGAGCATCAGAGGCGTCTGGAGAGAGAGAGATGAGCCGGAAGTAGTAGGAGGCATTTTGCATGTCACAGCTTTTGGTGGAAAGAAAGATGGGCTTTGGGGGAGGTGACAGCAAGGAGGGAAGGTTAGTTAGGTGCCATTCAACTTCTCTGACCTAGCAAGTTTGCACCCCAGCCTTTGAGTCATATTTGTAAGTAAAACGATATTTAGTTAAAGCTTGCTTTATCTACAGTGACAGAACCAGTGACTGTGGGAACAGAATTCCTGGCAGGTCGCGCCTGAGTGGCTAGGCTACTGCTAGAGAAGCAGGCATAACTTCTGGCTGAATTAGCAGATGAAGGCACAGCCACTGTGCTGAACTTAAAACAACAGTCCCATATTAAATACATTCCTCGGAAATGCTTTGAGGGATCTGGGATGAATTTCATTTAGTTGGAAGGAGAAGAAGGGCTTTCTAGGTAAAGGTATGTTAGAATAGAAAACAACATTGTAACACTAGGAGAGCATATGGGAAATGGGCTAAGTGTCAGTCAGTTTGCCCACGATGCTCAGAGGTGGTTGGGTGTGTAGGTAAGGCTTGTTGTGGTACTAAGTCAAGGAGCTTGTCTTTATCCCAGAGGTAGTGAAAGGCAATGAATGCTTTTCAGCTAAGAAGCACTGTGGGCATTTTAGGAGAGTTAATCTGATGTTTGCAATTGGCAAGCATCAGAAACACCAGAATGGGGAAATTGAAAAAGTAGGACCCACAAGCTATAAACCTTATATCCCATGACCTAACACAGGGTCAGGCATGGAGGTACCCACTACAAGTATGTTGAAAGAAATCAAGAATTGATCTGAATTAGCCACTGTAACTTGTTACAGAGGACGATACAAAAGATAAAAATATGAATCCAAAGTAGTTAGTGTCTAGTTGTTGGGAAAATGCAAATGCACAGAAACTTCATGGGCAAGTTATAGCCAACACATCGAGCATGGCCTGGTTCACCCAGCCTTAGCCAGCCACAGCTGCCTATGAGGCCTTTTTACAGCCTCTGAGCCTCTATTCAGCTGAGCTAAGGAGTGCATAGATTTGACACCTGTAGGTGACCACTGGAGGCCATCCAGCATGTATATTGTGATTCACCTGAAGAACCAAGAAGCCACCTTGGTTTACTTAGGGAAGTCACTGTCACCTAACATTTCAGGAGACTAAAGGGCCATGTTCTAATCCTCAGCTAGTCTAGAGCCTTCAGTGAGTGGCATCTGCCTCACATAGTGTTCCTGTGACAGGTACAGCTATTCATGCACTATGCATTGTGGCATTGCTCCTCTGCTGTTAGCCTCTAAGGATGAAATCATTCTGTGTGTGTGCATCCAGGAGCTGGCTCTGGACCATGTGTTTGGCTACAGAGGGTTTGACTGCCGAAACAACCTGCATTACCTTAATGATGGTGCCGACATCATTTTCCACACTGCGGCTGCTGGCGTTGTACAGAACCTCTCCACAGGTAGTTTCGGGAGAAGCCTCAGTGCACTCCTATCTGCGTATTTCCCCATTCTTTCCATGCCCCCAAGCTTTTCCCCTTAGAGCTGTTCTATTCTTTTCCAGGGTGGTTTCAGTCAGTCCTCAAAGTGCTCATTCAGCCCCTGGGTCTAGACCTGTCTCTATGGTCTCAGCCTGGTTTGATCATGGGTAGGCACTGGCAGGGAGCTACCTCCTGTGCTTTTGTCTGCTCCACTGTGGTGAGAGGAAAGAGAGGCTGGGGAGAAGAGGAGGATAGAAGCAGAGAAATGAGGCGTGAATGAGGCAGAGACCAGAATTAAGAGCAAAACAAAGGGAACCAGCTTTCAATGCTCAAACAAATGGTGATCCTCCTGCTCAGTATCCCGAGTGTTAGCATTAGAGGCAAGCACCACAGGGCCCAATCTGTTCTGACTGGAACAATATTCACAAAGAGTGTGTTATTGACAGATACTCAGTGTTCTCTATCCATGAGTTCAATCAAGAAATAAAACTTCAAAAGGAAACATTTCAAGCAGAAAATGTGTAACAGACCTACATCTATAGCTTCCCTACCAGATCAGATCTTACTGCCTTCATGTCGCATGTTTCTTGCTGGGTTTGTATTGTTCATGTATACATTTAGAGAGTACAGTCACTGGGTTAATTTGATTTTTCTTCATTTTAGGAAGAAAGGCTTTACCTGTTTTCTCAAGTTTTTAGGTGCATGCCATCATTTTAAGAGCACTAGCTATATTCCCTTATTTATTAACATTACCACTTCCCAATCTGTTCTTGGGCATTTGAGTGGGTTTTTAAAGGCCCTTTGGAAAGTCAGGAAGCCCATTTACTGTAACAGATAGCAAAGTATTGCCTACCCTTCCTTCCAGTTTCTGTGATAAAGCTTGGACTTTTATCTCTGTCCAGGCTCCCAGGTAGACAGGTTCCTATTACAAGGACTCCCCAGGCAGTTCCCCTAGGACCACTCTGTGCCACATGGTACCACTTTACTCACTGTACCATCATTTTCAACATCCCCACACTCTCTTTCAGGTCAGAAGTGGATGTTCAGAAACATCGATCTTGTGCCAAGGGGAGGAGGGAACTTGAACTTTATCATTTTAGTCTCTGAAAGCATTTGTGCTTAATCTGTGTGCTGGACCCACACAAGCAGTGGGGAAGGCTAAGGTAGATTGTGGTTATATTAGAAATGGGCACCAGTTTTGTCTTTCCAGACGTATATCAGAACATGTGAACTTTTTTAAAAGGTCTCCCATATCCCCAAGGACAATTCTGAAAATGATAATTTGGGTTTTCTGAACACAAACTTTTATAAGGCATTTCCAGATTCCCCATTTAGCTTTGTAATAGCTGTGGGTCCCAGTACTCACCTTCCACGATCCCTCTCTTTTAGGCAGCCAGAGCTTCTACCTGGAGCACACAGATGACATCCTCTGCCTCACAGTGAACCAGCACCCAAAATACAGAAATGTGGTGGCTACCAGCCAGATAGGTAGGGCTTCTTTCTCACTCTCCACTGTCTCTTACAGCTCTACAAGGGCACTGGCCTATCAATACTAGCATTTTCTAGAAAGGGCGTGACTTAGACCCTTTCTGGCTGACATATCAGTTTTTTATTTTATTTGGGGTTTCTTTTGAGTCTTAAAATATGCCTGTGTAACTTAGGTTGATACAGGTAGTGACCAGTGATTCTGAGGGGCCATAAAATCAGGCCAAAGCCTGATAGTTAAATAAATAGATGGTCCTCTCCCTTGTGGACTTGACCCCCAGATGTAAATAAGCCTGTGTCTTGAAGCCCATGAGTGCTTGGCAAGAGCACACTTCAGCATGTATGCATGGCTCTTCCATTCACTGAGAACCCCACCACAGATGTGAACTGCACATTTGTGAAAAGTCATTTGCATATTTGTTTTTACTTTGCCAAAGGAAGTTCTTCCAAAAGTCTCTTGCTTGTTTTCATTAAAGCCATGTCCATTTTAAAGCTTCATTTGGAGTCTGCTTTATTGGGGTTGAGTGGTGCATTATTAGGAAGGTGACTTACTGCTGTTGTTTTTCCTGATGCTTCCTCATTGTCATTGCCCATTATTTCCACCATGGAAAACACAGGAAAAGCTGTTCAAATCCACACAGACAGAGCATGTCAGTGTATTACTTGCTGGTTGTATCTGGCTCAAGATACAAATTCATCCTCACCAGCTTCCTTTGAATAAAATCCTCTGCAAGTGTGTCAGATGTAAATGTCTATATATTCTGCCTTGAGTAGCAAGTTTCTTAATGTTTTTCTTTAGCCAGGTCAGATTGGTTTTCTCTTTTTAAATTATTATTATCATTATTATTTATTATTTTATTGACGGTTTGCCTGTATGTATATCAGTGTGAGAATGTTAGATCCTGGAGTTACAGACAGTTGTGGACTGCCATTTGGGTGCTGGGAATTGAACCTGGGTCTTCTGGAAAAACAGTCAGTGCTGTTAATTTCTGAGCCATCTGTCCAGCTCCCTGTTAGATATCTCTTATCCTCAGTAACTGTGCCATACCTAAACACTTGTCTAAGGAAGAGCCTTTAATGGGACACAAGCACTGAGGTGCCACCAACTATCATTTCTTCCACAATCAGGGACAACACCTTCAATTCATATCTGGGATGCCATGACTAAACACACCCTTTCCATGCTTCGGAGTGTCCACTCCAAGGGGGTGAATTACATCAACTTCAGTGCAACTGGAAAACTCCTGGTATCTGTGGGCGTGGATCCAGAGCATACCATCACTGTCTGGAGATGGCAAGAAGGTAACAAGCTGAGTTTCATGTTCCTTCTACAGCACTGCACTATGGAGTGACCGAGCATAGAAGCCCAGACTGCTTCCAGACAAGCTGCTCTCAGATCTCACTCTATTCTCTGTGCCATAGCCAGCGAGAGGTTGCTCAGGGACTATGGTGGCTAGTGAAGGACCTGTGGGGATATTGGGAAAGTGCTAACACTGGCCACAGAGACAGCACTGTCCCTCTTTATCATCACTACCTTTCTCCCCAAACTCCGTTGTCCTTGGTGTTTTGGTGGCCTCTGGATTCTGCTCCAACTGTTTTAGAAGTGAAGTGACCATGGTCACTGAATGCAAATTTCAGCTGTTCAGGTATTTGTAGTCGGAAGTTTCTAGCCAACCAACAACTCACAAAAACCCAGCAGCCACTTCCCAAATAATTGACTCAGAAGCTTCATATCACTTATAATCAGCCAGTAGCTCAAGCATATTACTAACTAGCTAGCTCTTACACTTTAATTAACCCACAATTCTTATCTATGTTTAGCCACGTGACTTAGTACCTTTTCTCAATCAAGTATTCTCATCTTACTTTCTCTGCATCTGGATGATGACTGTGTCTGTGCCTTTTCTTTCCCCAGAATTCTCCTAGTCTGATTTCCCCACCTGCCTTGGCAATCAGTGTTTTATTAAACCAATACAAGTGACAAATCTTTACAGTGTACAAGAGCATTATTCCACAGCACTTCCCCTTTTTTCTTTTTCAAAACAAGAACCTTGTATCTAATCTCCTTTGTTTAGCCTTTTTCCTGACCATTATCCATAACAACTTGTAACCAACACTCTAAAAAGAGACAGACAGAGAGAGAGAGAGAAAGAAATATCTATCATCAATTTGGGGGGAATGTTGATGTAGTTCTCTAGACTACTTCCTGCTGACTGGGAGCACTAGTAATCTTATGGGGACCCAAAGAAAATGTAAGATTATGGGCAAGTCCTGAGTGGAGTAGTCTATGAGGCTAGATCATATCAGCCAGCATCCTTGTAGCTTTTCTGGACGTGGAACTCAGAGGAAGCTGCAACTGAGGTGCTCTGAAATGTTGGGTTCTCTAGGCCATCCATTCCCATTGGAGATCTTTCATGGGATGTTCCTTGGTCAAACTTTATTTTCTTTAACCCAGAATGAATGCACAACTTCTCATTTCCTGTGGAAATAAAAACAAAACCTCTTCTTCAAAATATCTTTTGACTTAAAATTTGAAATCAAGGCATTTTCAAAATATATAGGTTGAATTAATTCAGCAGCATTTATAATCAAATGTTTCTTAGCAGCTCCTGCTCCTTCCTGGAAGGTTCCCTTTCATTTGCACAGATATCTCAAAGGACACAGCCTCTATTACTTCCAGAGAATCCCACCCACTGCTAGTTCTTTTCATAAACTCCTCTCTTTGTGGGCCAGAGTTGTGTCCAGACACCCTTTTTTCTCCCTCAGGATGTTGATTCTAATCCCAGGTCCTGAGAGAAAAGTGAACCCATAGCCCCTACCCAGTCTCCTGTCTTCAAGCTTATGATCCCCCCTCACCTCCCCTGCTTGTCTCTCCAGACAGAGCTTGCTCCTCTGGGGCTCTTCTGACCTCCATTGGCAACAAGGACTAGAAAAATCACTCCATTTTACTAGCTCTCAAAAGAGTCTTCTCTTTAGACTAGCTTCCTGGAGGGAAAAAACATGGAGTGTCTTCTCCTTGTGTTAGTTGGAAGCAGTTTTCGTGAAGGGGTCTAAACAGATGTCCTCTTCCTGGTTGTCTGGATATGGCTTCTCTGCCTTTCTTGTGTGTGCGTGTATGTGTGTGTGTGTGTGTGTTTCCTTATAAAAGTATGTATTGGGGGAGGCTTGTGGTATCACAAAAGCATATTTTACATTCCTGTCTTGTTAGTGGATCATTTTGCAGCACATGTGTATGAGTAATAAGATTTTAAATGAACATACAGTGCATGCTTTAGATCCTACATATGTCTACATAACTTGTTCTGAGCAGACTAGAAGCCAACTCAGTGTCTCCACAGTGAAAAATACCTATGAGATTAAAACAAGAGGAGAAGCCCAGTGGCTTAAATATGACTCTCATTATAATTTTGCATTTTCTCCAAAGCAGGTGAGGTTGATCTTTGCATCTCTTATTGATCACTTACACTACTGTTTCTATAGTCGACTTATTGAACTTGAGATAAGAGTGTCCACTTACAATAATGTGTTGGTTTTTATTAACATTCATCCTGACTCTTATAAGAGTTGTGAATACTTTCTTCCCCACCTGTTTTTTGCTGTCAGAACTAGTTTATGGTCTTGGAGTCCATGGTTTTAAAGCCCCAGGTAGTAAGATCCTTTACTATTATGAGGGTCTCAGTTGCACAGAGTGTTTGTTCAGCGTGTAGAGCAGAGGGCTTTTCTGATGCAGCCTCCCCTGAAAAAGGCTTCCCTTGTGGAGGATCTGGAGCCACAGGACCAGCTTCATTCAAAACCCACCACCAACACAACCACAGCTTTTGTGTAGAGCCATCACGAAAACAAATGAGCAAATGTATAGAGAGGAGAAGACAAAGATCAGATAAATAATGAGGGGGGAAGAAATTGGAGCTAAAACATTGAGAGAATGTTGAAAAAGCTTTAAAGAAAAAGTAACAAGTTTAAAATAAAAATTTAAACTTAGAGGGTTTAAAAGAGTAAAAACAGTCTTAAAAATGCAGGCAAAAGAAATATGAACCCAGAGGTTTTTAAAGGATCCAAAGTAATGGAAAAATTAGTTCCCAGTGTGGAGTGATCACTATGGCCAAGCACTTCTCATCTGCAGCAATTCTTCAGCTTCTCACAGTATCTTTGCAGCTAGATGGATTACTATACTGATTACAGTGATTAATTAATTACTGACTACCTGAGGAAGAGCAGAAAGGTTACGATGTTCAAAGATGTTCTACAAATGGAGTTGAAATTCAAGATGAAGGTTAAGTAAGACACAAGGCATAATATGATATAAGAAAAACTAGTAACTAAATATAAAAAGTAAAAAGAAATTAAATATAAGTGTACAAATTGAAAAGAAATATTGAGGTTAAAGAAAATGAATGCAAGGAATTTTGGATAGAAATAAGAAAATCAAAGGAGTCTGAAGCATCTGAGCTCCCAGTGACCCTGGAAAGGCGGGCCATCCTATGAACAGTGATGATTTAAGAATAAGAGGACGTTATAGAAAGGTAGATCACCTCTACCTTTTTCTAGAATCCAGAAGCTTCCATGTCATGGGCCACCATCATTTCCTACTCTAGTCATGGATTTGTGGGTGGAGGTTTTGCTAGGAGCACCCAGTTCTCTGGAGAATTTCCAGACACATGTATATGCCTTCATGGGATGGTGTCTGAAAGGGATGCAGTTAAAGAAGGAACTCTGACCTGAGTTCTGAGGGGATGGAAGGCCAGCCTGGGCTGCTACTTCCTGCTCTGGCCCATGCATGGCAGAAAGACTAGACTCATTGGACTCTGTTGCTCACACAGGTATCAAGGTTGCCAGCCGAGGGGGTCACCTGGAGCGTATATTTGTGGTAGAATTTCGCCCTGATTCAGACACACAGTTTGTATCTGTTGGGGTCAAACACATGAAGTTCTGGACCCTGGCTGGAAGTGCTCTGCTGTACAAGAAAGGGGTCATCGGATCCATGGAAGCTGCCAAGATGCAGACAATGTTGTCTGTGGCTTTTGGTGCTGTAAGTTCTAGAAGATGCTTTCTCAGAGAAGGTCTTGAATCCTCTGATGGGCATGAGTGGGGGGCTGGCAAAGAAGCCAAAGTAAACAAGAAAGCCACTTCTATATTGTCCCTTACTAAGTGGCACTTTAGAAATCAGTGTCCCCATCCTTAGCATCAATAGTGATTGACTGCACTGTGTGCATGCATGTGTTTGTCAGTGTGCTACCATGTGTAGATACCAAAGGGCAACCATGGATGTTGTTCATTAGGAACCAGTCACCTCCTCTGAGACAGTCTGTCACTGAACCTGGAGCATGCTGGCCAGTGAGTGACTCTCAGGGATCTACCTGTCTCCAGTTTCCCAGCACTGAGATTACAAGTACAAACCAGCACACGATGCTTTTTAAAATGTGGGCTCTGGGGATTGAACTCAGGTCCTTATTCTTGCAAGGCAAATACTTGCTGACTAAGCTCTCTCATTAGTTCCTCAAATGACTACATTTTTACTCATTTTTTTGTTCTCAAATGTTAATCAAAAAGTATTGGTCACTTTTCTTGTTGCTATGACAAAATAGCTGAGGAGAGCCAGTTAAGCGAGGGTTTATTTTGGCTCATGGGATAAGATCAGACCACCATGACAACAGTGACATGATTATAGAGCTGAAGTATAGTTATTACACCATGTTCACAGTCGGGAGGCAGAGATGATGCTGATGCTCAGCTCACTTCTTATTCTGTATGAGACCCCAGGAAATGGGACATCGCCACCCACATCCAATTATTCATTGTTCTTTTTAAATTTGTTTAGCTTTATTTATGTGCATTGGTATGAAGGTGTCAGATCTCTGGAACAGGAGTCACAGATAGTTGTTAGCTGCCGTGTGGGTGCTGGGAATCGAACCCAGGTCTCCTGGGAGAGCAGCCAGTGCTCCTAACCTCTGAGCCATCTCTCCAGCCCTCTTTGTTCTTTCTAGAAACAGACACATGGAGAGGTGGGTTTTCTTTTTTCTTTTCTTTTCTTTCTTTTTCTTTTTCTTTTTCTTTTTTTCTTTTTTTTTTTTTTTGCTACACAAGAGTTTATTCAAGGGAGTTACTGAGTGGGTATCTGAAGAAAAGTGGGGGAGGGGAAGAAAAAGAAAGAACTGAGGTGGGTTTTCACAATGAATTTTAACCCATCCAAACTGACAGTGATTGAGCATCAGACAACACCCGAGCAGACTTTGCCTAGGCAGACCCTGAAAATGCTGGGAATAACTTCTACCCTCAGAGTGGTCTTTTTCTTCCTGGTCCTCCTATTCCACAATCCCCCAGCCAGTGCAAAGTCCTTCTGGTACATGTAAAGCAGCTCCAGGTGTTCCAAATGCAACGTGTCCACTTCCTGGGTGAACAGCAGACATGTTTCCTTCCTAGTTGGGATTGGCCCCTTCCCCTACTGTGGCCTATCCTGTGCTGTTGCTGCAGAAGTGTACATAGTAGGAATGTAAAAATGCTCTTACAGTTCTCAGCAAAACTGCTTGGCTCAATGCAGATCAGACTGACAATGCATGGCTCGTCCTCTCAGCTAGACAGATTTCAGTGGCTAAGAGCATTCACTGTTCTTCCTGAGGACCTGAGTTCCATTACCAGCACCCTACTCAGGAATCTCATGACTGCCTGTAACTCTGGCTGCATGGTAGCCAATGCCTCTGTGGGTACCCATATGCATGGACATACACACACACACATACATAATAAAAAAATTAATTTTAAACAAAAAGAGGAGCTAGTGGCTGAGAAGGGACCCTTAAAGCATGTTCCTGATTCCCACAGTGTCCCTTTGTTTACAGAATAACCTCACTTTCACCGGTGCCATCAATGGAGATGTCTACGTGTGGAAGGAGCACTTTCTCATCCGGCTGGTGGCAAAGGCTCACACAGGCCCTGTTTTCACAATGTACACCACCCTCCGGGATGGGCTTATTGTGACTGGTGGAAAAGAAAGGCCGTAAGCAAAGGTCCCTCTTGGGGCAAAATGATGAAAGAATCTGTCATTTGGTGGTGTTCCTATCTTTTCTGTGTTAGATCAGACTGTCATCACTGCAAAAGAGCCCAAGGTCTTCCCAATAGGGCAGTAGAGAAGGCCATTAGCAGCTAAGAACTCAGGAGATACTTCCTAAAAAGCTGTTGGGACTTTACTCTTGCAAATGCTACCCTTAGCTGCTCTTGGAAGAAGGGAGGAGGAGGAGTGGAGAGGGTGGAATTCATGAAACACTATTAGTAGGCTAATGAAAACACGGCTGGCTTTGAGGACACTTGCTTTCCTCCATTTGAAAGTGATTTAGGCGGGGCTGGAGAGATGGCTCAGCGGTTAAGAGCACCCTCTGCTCTTCCAGAGGACCCGGGTTCAATTCCCAGCACCCACATGGCAGCTAACAACTGTCTATAGTTCCAGTTCCAGGCAAACACCAAGGCAAATAAATAAATAAAGTTAAAAAAAAAAAAGAAAGTGATTTAGGCAATCTGCAGGACTCAGAAGTGGATAACTCTGGAGAGTCCATCCTGCTGGGTCTGGGTAGTCAAGCCATCAGTGACCGGGCCTGAGAAGGCCTAGAAGGTAAGTCTTGAGGGAATTGGTGAATGCCTCTTTATGCCTCTTTTAGGACTAAAGAAGGAGGGGCTGTAAAGTTGTGGGACCAGGAAATGAAACGCTGTCGGGCTTTCCAGTTGGAGACAGGACAGCTGGTGGAGTGTGTACGCTCTGTGTGCCGTGGCAAAGTGAGTATGGCTGGCCTTGCGGCAGTCACTCCCCCAGGCTGAGGTGAGGAGATGGGGTTCCCAGTAGGCTTTCTTCCAGTGTTTGTTCAAGCCTCAAACCCCAACGTGTAAGCCAGGTGAACTTACTCATCCAAGAAGAGTAGGGATGTTTCTGAACCTGTGTTCAGCATCGGAGTCAGTCTCAAGGGCTTGATGTTTGTTTCATAGATGAGAGTGTTTTCTGTCTGCCTAACAGGAAGCCAGCCACTGCAAACACTATTATTGCCCAAATTCTACTGGGTCTTATAATAAAACCCAAGAGCCAGATAATGGTGAAAGATCAAAGAAACAAGCCACAGGCACTTCTCACCTACTCACTTCTCACCAGCCCTCAGACTGAAAGGGAAGGGGGTCTAAAGACAAAGGGCTGAACTCCTGCCTCCTCCTGCCTTTTCTTCCTTTCTCTACCCAGCTATCCCAGTGCTAGAAAGAAAGGTGTCTGTGTTCCCCAAGTACTAGGAGCATAGGTATGGGATCCCAAGTACTGAGATTAAAGGCATGGGTCACCACTCCCTGACCTTCAAGGCTAATTCTGTAGCTGGCTCTGTCCGCCGATTTTCAGGCAAACTTTACTAAGTACACAATATATTCCCCACACACTATTCTTACAAGCTGAATAATAATGTTATGCCCAGATCGATGGGACCTCTGAAAGACAACCATGGAGACTGAATTCCCTGTGTAAAAGCAAAGAACCTTTATCCAAGCTTAAGCTTGATCTCTCTCTGTCCAGTGCAATGGTTAGAGCAGAGACACCAAGCCTGAACAGGGTAGGGTTTTTATTATAGCTGAGGTTGGGGTGAGATTTTCAGGGTTCAGGACCCTGATTGGCTGACATTTGTCTAGGGGTGTCCTAGTGAGATTGGGGTGGTGGTGGATAGATGTGTGCTGGGCTCAAGGACTATAATGATTGGAATGTTTACAATATCAGATATTTCCCCATGGGTGCAGGCCCCTCCCTGGGTAATGTCTGCTTTGGGCATTTCCTGGAACTACCAGGTGCTGCCAGTGAGACACTATCAGGCCTACTGTCTATTTTTTTTATTAAGCCTGTCATGGCAGCTGTATAGACAAGCTGTTCTAGGCCCCACAATACCAAATCACCTGTGTAGTGCTTTAAGATCAGAACTGACCTGCTTCAAGATCATTAGTTTTCGATGCATTTGGCTGAGCTGCAGAATGAGAATCTCTGGAGGCATGACCACAATCGTTTCCTGTTTAATGTAGTTAAAATTCCACCTGGGGATGACGTTTAATTTCCCATGTTCATCTCTGACCTAATCCTCAGTCTAAGGATCTGCTTTCTAAGACATTCTCAGCCAGAAAGGCAACCCTGACTGCAACCCACGTTCTGAAAAGTTAAGTCATTTGGAAGCATGATTATGTGAGGTGTGGGCAGGATGTTTGTTCAGCTTATATCTTAGTTCAGTGGAAGGAAGAACTTGGCCTTGGTAGCCACAGGGAGAGGGAAATGGCAGGCTGAATGCTAAAGATTACTTGGCCAACACAAGATAGACTTTGTAGTTTTTTTAATTATTTTTATTGTCATTTTGTTTTTGTGCATACATTTTGTGTTTTGGGGTTAGTTTTTTTTTTTTTTTTTTTTTTTTGAGAGAGAGAGAGAGAGAGAGAGAGAGAGAGAGAGAGAGAGAGAGAGAGAGAAATGAAGTTGGGTAGATAGGGAGTAGGTGGATTTGGGAGGAGTTGAAGGAGCAGAAAGAATATAACCAAAATGTATGAAAAAATTTTAATAGAAAAAAGTTGGAGTTGTCTAAGAACTTGTATTGGCTGCCTCACTCTGTAGGAAACTTAGAGCCCCTGGGATGTGCTAGGAGAGGCTGGCAGAGGACTCAAGCCTGGACCCAAGGCAGCTGCTAGACAAGGCAAAGTGAAAAGGGCGCGGAGACTGCTAACCGTGGTCAGCCCTTACGTCACCTCTCAGCTCCTCTTAGAATGCCAACATGTGCTTTTGAATTTATTAGTGTTGTTGTTGTTAGTGTTGTGTCTGTGTGGTTTTTCAAGACAGGCTTTCTCTGTGTAGCCTTCGCTGTCCTGGAACTCCCTCTTCTCTGTAGACCAGGCTGGCCTCAAACTTAGATAGCGTCCTGCCTCTGCCCAACAAGTGATTAAAGGAGTGGGCCATCACCGTCTGACTTTATTATTTTTTATATTATTTTTTAAATAATTTAAATAAATAAATATATTTTTAAATTATTTCTTTAAACTGTGGCAAAACACATAAAACATACCTTTCTAACCATTTTATGTACAATGCATAGATATTAAACACATTTATGCTCTTGCCCTCCAATATTTTATTACAACTGAATTTCTATTAAGCATCCCCCCTTCACCCTCTCTCCTGCCCCTGGTAGCCTCCATTCTCCTTTGTATACAACGAACTGGATTACTTTGGGTACCTCAGATGAGTGGGACCATACAGTTCTTTTTCTAACAGTATCTTATTATATAACAGGGAAAAATTTTAGTAGGAACCAAAGATGGTGAAATAATTGAAGTTGGTGAAAAAAATGCTGCTTCAAACATATTGATTGACGGACATATGGAGGGAGAGATCTGGGGCCTAGCCACACACCCTTCTAAGGACATCTTCATCTCAGCCAGCAATGATGGTACAGCAAGGATCTGGGATCTGGCTGACAAGGTAAGGGCCTACTCTGTGTAGTTGGTGTTTTTGTTGAGACCATTGGCTCCCCAATAATGACTTGGGAGACTTATTATTAATTATAAAAGGTCAGCCATAGCTTAGGCTTGTTACTAACTAGCTCTTAAAACTTAAATTAACCCATTTCTATTTATCTACATATTGACACATAGCTCATGGCCTTACCTGTCCTTCAGCATGTCTTGCTCCCTGTGTGTCTCCTGGCAACCCCACCTTTCTTTTTCCCAGCATCCTCTGTGTCTGGCTGTTCCACCTTTACCTCCCACCTCACTAATTGCTATTTTTATTAAACCAATAAGAAGGTACCTTGGCAAAGACACATCTTCACAGTGTATAAAAAGATTATTCCACAACTGTCTGTTTCAACTGCCTGTAGCAGTTGGAGTAGAGAGGGCCTATGTCAAGCCAGAGATGGAAGGGAGGCTGTGTCAGCACTGTTAGAAAGCATACTGCTACCGGGACCTGTGCTCTCTGAGGCGTCCCAGCGCACTCTGGAGCAGGGGCAGCTGAACTCTGCACCTGGCCACACCCGCAGCCCCTGCTGCTCAGGGAATCTACTAGGAGCCCTACTGCGACCCTGAACTGAGTGAACTGAGCAAACCAACTGCAGGGGTCTCTGAGGGGCGGATTCGAACCCTGACCAGAGGTGAGGAGGGCTCGGCGGGCCTCAGCGC